>QEOQ01000487.1:246526-279447 GCA_010279815.1 Brachionus plicatilis
CTTCCAATTCTTGTTCGAATTCTCGTGAACTTTTCTGAAATTCATCGAATTGAGTGTTCAGCTCTTCGTACCTGTCAAAAAAGAAATCATGTTTAACTAGCCAATTTTTTGAAAATAACTACCAACTTTTGTTTCCAGTAAAGAACCGAATTTTCATTTTCAACTGCACTCATTGTCTAAGAATCATAAAATTTTTCAAATAAAAAAAAAAAACAGTCTACTTTAATTATAAATCTATGAACAAAAGTTAAAGTAAAAATCTTTATAAAGCATCATTTAAATTTTGCGGATTAGAAAATAAATAATTGGAGAGATAAATTAAAAATAAGTGGATTAAGAGTTTTCCTAGTGTCCTAAATTGTTGACATTTATTAAATTCGGGCAGAGCATAGCTTAGTTATCGTATTAAACATTAATTTTGGCAATGATTGACTTTTATCCAACTTCCTTATTCAAAAAAAAAATGCTTTAGTTATTACAAAAGTGGACTTAATAAATTAATCTCAATTTTAAATCCAAAAATTGACAAATTTCAGCGCTGATAAAGATAAATTTTTTCTATAGCCTCGGACTAGAGGCGACGCTTCACTGCATCTAGCCTAATTAGATCATTAATAAAATAAAAATTTTAAACTAATTTAATTTTGGTGCTTCTTAAAATAAATCTTTGAATAAATTTCTTCTAATTGTTCGCCTTGGCAATCGTGGTGCAAAAAGTGCGCAAATTGATTCAATTGAACCAAGTTGGTGTACATGCTTTGAAATTCCATTATGTCAAATAAAATTTTATTTTTGATTCAAATTTATACTAAGGAGTCAAGTAGAAAACTATTTTTTTAACACTATCACTTTTTCACTAATCCGTGGTTAAATTTTTTCTTTGTCTTAGAAAAATATTTCCTATCTATTTGTAAATAGCTCATCGGGTGAAAAGAAAATATTTTCCAACTTGGGGGGGATTAGAAAAATTGTTGTTTTTACTTATCAAAAAATAGTCTATTCTAGTACTGAACTTATCGCTTCAAACCAGCGGAACAAATCGATGTTTGTTTAGCCACATTTGAGCAGCTCAACTTTCCACCATGACTGAGGAAAACAGCATATTGGTCTAATGTCTAGACTTGGTCAAACAAAACCGGAGAACGATTTTTGTTGTTGTTGACCAAAATTCACTTAGCTTTGTTCCAGATTAAAAATGAGAGAATAGTGTCCAACAAATTATTTAAGCTAAATAAATGACTCTTGGCAGGTTTTTAAAAAATTTTTTCAAACAAATAAATAGTTGACTATTTCATAATAAAATTAGCTATTTAAACAAATATACCTATTTAATTATAGCAAAAAAATAATTTCTAGCTATTAAAGCCAACACCCGTAATTAATTTATTCGAATAGAGCGACTTTGTTCGGATTGAAGCAATTCGGCTCTCACCATAGGCTAGTGCATAATTGATCCAAAAAATTGGCAATTTTATACCCAAAATTTGGTGCTAAATTGCTTGGATGAAAACTCCGCAAACAATAGGCATAGCTTGGTTATTGCCATTTTTGAGATAAGATATTGGTAAACATGTGATCTTATCTCGCTATTTTAGAAGAAAAAAAGTTTAAAAAAAATTTAATTCAATTAAATTTAGCAAAAAATAAAGCATAAAATGTTAATTATTTAGAGTTGATGTTTGGAGTTAATGACGAAAATTTTGGTACGATTGCAGACTTTTCTCCCGTTTGCTTGTTGCTTGCTAGCAAAGAAAATAGAAATATTCAACATCTTTTCGAGCACATACTTTTTATTTAGAGTTTGAAGAAAGAAATTTAAATAATTTAGTAAAATTTATGAATTTGTTAAATATTTGCACGAGTGCAAAATGCAGGCTATTTGAAATTGGCCTAATAAGACCAAAGCCTTACTTATGCTAATGTTAAACACTTGACAAACTTGTGCTTTGTTCAAACAATGGCAAAATGATACCTGATTCTTTTGCCTTGTCAAGTGCCCTTGATTTAATTGAGATTTGTTGATAAAATAAATAAATTCATTCTAGAAATAAGAAAAAAGCTAAATATTTTCTAGGTTTTGGGCCTAGGTCTGTTTGGAAAATGAACAAAAATACATAGATACTTTTGATGAAAAAGTAAGAAATTAAAATAAGTTTAAATTATTTTTTTTTCAATAATTTTAGATCATATTTTAAAGCAAAAGCTGAAAGTTAAAAGAAAAATTCAATAGTTACGATTTCACATGAAAATACCCAATTTAGCTTTTTATTTCATTTCATAAAAAATTATTCATTCTTTTTTTAATTTTAGACTATTTTTTTTTTCGATAATAAAGATTGATTAAAAATTTTTAAAAACATCCTCCTCAAAAACTCTATTGTATCTGTTATTTGTGGCATTTTTTTAAAATCTAACACGCAGTTGAAGGGTTCTGAAAAATTATTGTAACAGAATAAAATGAATAAAAAATTAAAATCATTTTATAAAATAAAAACAATAAATCAAATTTAAATTTTTTTTTTTTAAATATAATATTTAAATCTACTTCAAGTTCTTCAATTCGCTTAATTTAAAGAAGCTTAATTTTATTTAAAAAAAAAAACTTGACAAAAGAGGCTAAAGTAGAGTAATTTAAAATCAAAATTAAAAAATTTCCATGATTTTTTTAATCGCTTTGATAAACGAAAATTTCTAATCAAAGAAATCTAAAAATTTTTACGTTCTAAAATTTTCAAAATTAAATAATTAATCGCAAGGCCGAAACAAATTATCTACACTGGTTATTGCTGCTCCGAATTCATACAAGTGTAAATAATTTATTATTTTTGGTTCCACTAATATAGTATTATTAATCTGGCCCTCCGAACTCTCTAAAATCCATGAATATTAAGTACTCTCTTAAAAAAGTAAGGCTTCAATGAAAAAACGTGATTCATATTGATGATGAAATTATTACAATTATTGTTTCAAAAATTGTTTTTTATTTAATAAAATCTTATAAAAACAAATATTAAAAAAAAATGGTTTTATAAAATCAAAAAGATTTGATTACCCTTATCTTGGTTCAATAGTGAAAGGATAAAGTTTTTGTGATAATTTGTACTAAAAATTAAATTTCAGACGTTTCTATTTATAAGAATTAAAAAATTTAGTTTAAAATTTAAGCCGAATGAACTAAGATAAATTCTGACAATTTCGGAAGTCAGAAGTCAGATAAAAAATGGGATATGGAAAACTTGACAGAGTAAAAGTAATCAAAATTTTAAAACAAACGTTTGACTTTTATTTAAGAGAATTGTTTCTTGATCAAAGCATAGAAAGGCATTCAACATGTGATCTTGAACTTGACTCTTGTGCCGCAGATATCATGAACTTTGACATGGACAAAGGTTGGTATTTGTGACAGTTTTTGAATTGTATTAAAAAAAAAAAATTAAGATGGATATATGCTAAATCCAGGTATGAGTGCACTATGGGATGAAGAAAAAAAAAGACGTGAATTACAGAACATTGATATTCCACTCGAAACAATTGATACAGAAGGTCAGGCAGATATTTGATATTTTAAAAATACTACAAAATTAATTTTATTATTTAGAGCGAACAAATATTTTAAAAGTTGAAAACGAAATTGAGTTCAAAAAGAGATTAATTATGCTATTAGAGACCAGGTTACATTTGAGAAAAAAATATATTATATTTAAAAAATGCATTGTGATATTTCATACAAAACTTCCAAACAAAAAATGAAAAAATTTTATAACTTTTGTTCAAAATATTAAAAACTTGTTTTGTAAATGAAACAAAGTGAAACAAATTTTGTTTGACTTACTGCAGAAGTCTCCAAAATCTGTGCGCCTTCTGCAAAATAGCTATTTATAAGTATTAAAAATAAAGTGCAATTAATTTGCATAGATTATGCTGACTTCCGCAGTAGGTGAAACAAAAGTTATTTCACTTTATTTCATTTACAGAACAAGTTTTTAATATTTTGAACAAAAGTTACAAAATTTTTTCATTTTTTGTTTGGAAGTTTTTTGACGCATTACAAAATACCTTTTTAGTATGAATAAATTATTTTTTTCCACATAAAAAAAATAAACACTAACAGCATAAAAATTTATTAGAATAGCATGAAATTTTCGAAAATACTTTTATTTTATACCAGTCATATTTTAATTGACTTCGAGTAATCATTTTTATTTTGATGCTATGATGATTTTTTTTAATCTATATTGCATTTTTTTATACGCTTTTAGAAAAAATAAAAACATTCTTAACTTAATTGTCTATGTGCTAAAAATTTTTTTTTCGTGCGTTTTTTTTTAGGCGGCAAAAACCCGAAAAAGAAAGTCTTTTGAAAGTAAACAATAATTTGACTCAAATCGAAAAAATAACTGATAATCATGAGTAAAAAAATTAAATTTTAATTCTTAATTTTTTTAAAACTTTAAATATTTTAGACTCTTTTTTTCATACAATCAAATAAACAAAAAAGAATAAACTTAATAAGTTCTTTTTATGCGTTTTGTTTCTGTAACTTATGCTTTTAATTTTTCCAGAAAAGAAAATAACAAAAAAAAACAAAAAAGTTATAAATTTTTAGTCTTTAAATTTTTTGTAAATTAAGAAAAAAATTTGGGTCATCTAGAGTTAAAAAACGTGAATTTTATATCTAATATATAGAAAAAATGAATAACGAGGCACGTATAAAACCAATAATAAACTATTTTATAAATATTAAAAAAAATACCAAGAAAAAATTTAAGAGTTCACTTTATAAAAAATAGACTAAAAAAATTCATTAATTTAGATTTTTTATTAATTTGAGTTGTTTAAAAAACTAAATCTGTACGGCTTTGATTAAAAGGACTTGGTGCTTTTATTCATAAATCTGGATCTAATGATTATACGGTTTGTTTGTTTTTTTCATCGATTCTTCGGGTTCATATAAATGTTATCTCTATTAATTAAATTTTAATAAAATTCTAATTAATCTAATAGCTAAAAATTATTTCGAGATGTTGATATTCGAATTTTTATTAAGAGTAAAAAAAAGTTTATTTTATCATTATTCTAAAAATATGCTAGTCAAATATTTGCTGAGTTTTTTCGCTCTATAAAAATATATTTATTTTTGAATTTTTTTGCATGATTTAGTTTTCTAATTGGAACTAAGAGAGATAATTAAATCAAGATATAAATTAATTAGAATATTAATCTGTAACATTTGCAAGAAACAAACCGTAAGATATTTAAATTATCATGAAAATAGATAAAAAGCTTAATTAAAATGATTTCGTTTTATTTTTTATTGCAATTTTCAGCAAATCTTTTAGGACTAATGTTCATACTATTATTCGAAAAATTTAAAATTAATAATTTATGTTGAAATCTATTTAATAAAGCTTTTGCGTAATATAATTTCGTTATAATATAAATTAACAGGATGAATGTCTACCTTTCTTTTTTTTTAAAAGAAAATTACTATTTTTTTTAATTTGGTGGACGTTTAGATTCAAAAATTGACTTAAGGTTTAAATTAAGGTTTAAATTATGGACTTGCTGAAATTTACATATTTCTTTTGATCATTGGAAGTCTCAAGCAAATTTTTTACAATTATTTAAATTTTTTTTTGACGGGAAAATACTCTAATAAATTCAAGAACAACGAGTTTTCAGTTAAGCTTTGCTATTCAAGAAAATTCAAATTATAACAATGAAAGAACAAAAAATTTTGTGTAATTTTTTAAGCTTTTTTTATTATTTAAGATTAAACAAAATAAACATATAGTTTTTTTCTGAGAACTTTTTTTGTTTAATGGTTCAAATGTCCAAAGAAACCTACTGTTATCTTTGGTTTATAAACTTTAAAGTAAGAAATTTTGATACAAAATTTAGTAGATTTAGCTTAAAACAGAGCACGTATCTATGAACAGATATGTCAATAAAATTCAAAATTTAAAAAACCATTTTATTACATTGTAATTAGAAAATTAAAATGCATCAATTTAAATTATTCAATAAAATTGATAAGATATCTGATATTATTTATTGGTTTAATATTTTTGTTTTTAATTTAATTTTTTATTCTTTAGTTACAGTTTTTAAGTTTATGAGAGTATTAAATTATCTCTCAAAAGCAATATCCAAAAAAAAAACGATTTAAAAGCACATTTAATCCTCATTTTATTAAACATAATAATTCATTAACAATATGTAGTTGGGATCTCTCTCAAGGCACCAGGTGCCTTATAAATTAACCATCATCAATTTTTTTTCATTTTCCTGAATCCGTCTATGTACAAAATTCTGTTTATTTACAAATATTTGATTATTGTTTTACCAAGCTTAATTTAACATCAGATTGCTATTTCAATTTTTGAATAAGAATGAAATCTTCTCGTAGATAATTTTGATAAAAAGTTTTGACTTGAAATTTTAATAAATACTCTTTAAAATTTGTGTTATAAAGATTCCATTTTATTTTATAAAATTCTGCTAAAAAAATATATAAAAATCTAAAAATTTAATTTTTTTCACGAATGCTCATTTAAATAAAAATTCAACTGATAAATTAGTTTTCAAAAAAGAACGACCATTTATAAGGAATTAAACAACTATACTGTAGAAACATTCATATTTTTTTTTATATCCTTAATTTAAATTTTTCTATTTTTCTTCATTCCTATTATTCTTCTTTAATATTGTCTGTGACTGAAAATATTAATAAACATATAAGTGAAGAAGTGAAACAAATAAAAAAAAAGATAACATGATTGATACGAAAAATACGATAACACGAAAATATTCTAATATCAGCAAAAGTAAAATACATTCTAAAAAAAATGCCATTTAGTATTTTTTAAATATCAAAATTTAAAACTAAAATCAAAAATATCTAAATCAGGAATGAAAAAATCGAATTAAGTTTTAGACTAGAAAATATATTAGAAATTTAGAAAATTAAATTTTAAGAAAAGTAATTTAAAAATAAAAAAAATTTATTAAATTTTTATTTAAATAATATTTTTGCAACAAAAAAATACAAGTCAAACAAAAATTTTAAAAAAACAGCTCAAATATATCACAATTGATAGTTCAATTGTTTCTTATATCTTTAAAATAGTATTTACATAACTAAATGAAAATAAAATGACAAATATACGAATAAGCTGTACACATTGATCGCCTCGAAGATGAAAAAAAATTTGGTGAAATCATGAATTGTTCACACATACAACATTGGGAACTACGCCTAGGACTTTTGACGGACTTTTAGCCTTTGCATAGCTTTAAAAGAAAAAATTGAGTTAATTCTGGAATAGAAAAAAAAATGATTTTTTTTTCTAAATATAGACAACTTGGTTGTAAAAAAAATATTTTTATTCAAAAACATAAAATTAAGATACATTTAAAATTAAGAAATAAAATACAAAAAAAAAAGTATTCAACAAATTTCTTGATTGATTTCATTAGAATTAGTATTACACACCGAAACAAAATCGAATATTTAGAAAACAAAGCTATATTGATGCTGTAAATAATTACCTTGATGATTCGATAGAAGATATGGTAGCACTGCGTCGGTCCCTATTATTTTCTCGCATAAGATTTCTTGCAGCCAAAAGCCTTGCTTCCATTGACTAGAAAATGAATGCTGAAATTAAATTTTTTTTGAAAAAAAATAAAAAAGTGTTTGACACTTACAGTAATTTTCCTTAAACTGTCACCAACAAAATTCAGTGCCGAAATGCGTATAGAAGAAGTGACTGGATTTTGGTGAACATTTGGTATATTGAACACATTGTTTGCCAGTTCTGAATTTTTCACTTTGTCCTCTTTGGCCATCGGACAAGAATTGTTCAAATTATAATTTGAATTACTGTTATTATTGCCATCGTTGTTGACAGTTGTTCCATCAACTGAATTTGATCTGATTGAATTTTCTTGTTTTTGTGACTTTATTTGGCGTACGGCAAGTTCCTGTTTAAGATCACGGGCCTCATCTCTCAATCTTTGCACAGTCTCGGCCAATTCATCTTTTTCGTCCAGTTCACTTTCCAAAATAGCATTTCGTTCCAGAGCTTCGTTGAGCTTGGCCTCAAATTCACCTAAAGAAAACATGGCACATCGGTTGGTGCGTTCCAAATCATCGTTTTTCTGCTCAAGTGCTCGAATGTACTTGTGCATTTCGTCTTTGAGCGACTTGCATTCGGCCAGCTCATCTTGCAACTTGGAAATTTGTTTTTGTGTACTAGAGTTCATTTTTGTCAAATTGCCCTTGGAAAAAAAAAAAATATTTTTAAAAATTTTAAAAAATGATAAGAAAATAAACTTTATTAAAAAAATTTTACTTTTAACAAATCACAGCTGACAGTCAATCGGTGATTAGAATTTTTCAGCTCTTTCATTTCATTTTCATACTGTTTAAGCTCGGCTTCCAATTCTTGTTCGAATTCTCGTGAACTTTTCTGAAATTCATCGAATTGAGTGTTCAGCTCTTCGTACCTGTCAAAAAAGAAATCATGTTTAACTAGCCAATTTTTTGAAAATAACTACCAACTTTTGTTTCCAGTAAAGAACTGAATTTTCATTTTCAACTGCACTCATTGTCTAAGAATCATAAAATTTTTCAAATAAAAAAAAAACAGTCTACTTTAATTATAAATCTATGAACAAAAGTTAAAGTAAGACATTATTAAAATTTTTGAGAAATTTATAATAAAATTTCTTAAAATACTTTCATCGTTTTTTTTTTTGAATAAATGTTTTCATATTTCACATTTTTAATTTTTTTTTATAAAATAGTTCTTCTTGATTGTAAATTTTTTTAATGATCCCTTCTTATGCAATTTAGAAGGAAGCTTTCTTCTTTGCTTTCTTTACTCTGTCATAATTTTTTTTTTAGTAAATTTAGCAAGAAAAATTTTAATATCTCAATTTCAATGGTAGAATTTATTTTTAAATAAGTTTTTGGAATTCAAATAAGTTAAATTTAGTTTTATAGAATCAATAAACAAGTCTTGATTTTTGAATAGTTTCTGTTTCCTTTCATTTCACCAATTTTTTTAAATTGAATTAAATTTCAAATGGCAGAAGCATCATTGCATCCAAATGTCAATTTAGAATCAAATTGGTTTAATGACTTTAATTTGTCTTTTATAAATTAGGACTTTTAATTACTGTTAAAATGTTAAACCACATTAAAATGCTTTTTACAAATTAATTTTTTTAAAGAGATACAAAATTTTAAAACAATTTAAAATTTCAAAGGATTGGATTTTCAATTTGATTCAAAAATTTAATTTATATTTAACTTCGCTTTGCCAGAACTAAGTTAAAACTGAATAAATAAAATAATTATCTAAATAATTAAATTTTGAATCAAATGGTAATTTAAACCTTTTTCAACACTGCTATTTTTTTAAATTATCTGCTAGTTTTTTTACTCAATTCAGATATTTTAGAAATTTAAATAAATTCTTAATAAATTATTAATTAGCTAATTAGTTAACATTTTAAATATCTTAGTGTTTTTTTTAAAGCAATTTTATCAATATAAAGTTAAAATTCTTTTCAATAGTCTTCGATAATTTCAAAAATTGTCAATTCATTGCAAAGTACTTAGAGGTTCAATTTTACAAAAGTTTATCAGAAATTCAGAAAATTTTTGCTTTTGCTTTGTTTTTTTTAAAGTTGGTATGTGTATTAATCTTCAAGAATAGAAGAAAAAAAAATTGAGGGAATGATTATTAAAGCTGAAAACTAGCGAATCAAGAAATAATTAAAAACATCATAAAAAAAATCCTCTAATATTTAAAAACAAGCAATTAGGAATTTTTGTTTTACAAACTACATAGAGATCGATTGCGGACATCAGAGCATCTTGTAAAAAATAAATAAAGTTTTAAATGAAAATAAATTTAAGAAAATCACATTTTTACCAGAATTATAAGAAGAAAGAAATCAGAAAAGATCAATCACTAATGCATCATTCATGATGAGAACGATAAAAAATAACATCATAAAATTAATTGAATAAATTATTGAAAAATTACTTTTAAAATAAAATATTTTTCCACATTTTAACAACAATTATCAAAAATTTCATTTGAATTCATAATCTTACTCAAAAACTCTGGACTAAAATAAGATAGCCTTTTGTGTCAGTATTTAAGCGAAATTTTGGATCTAGAAGAATTTTTTTTTTTATTTTTAAACTTCAAAATTTTCAAAAAATCTAATAAAAAGCAGCTAAATTTTATTTGAAAAAAAACTTGACAAAAGTGGTTAATTAAAAGCGATTAGGAGTTTGAATTAAATAAATATAATTTTTTACATAATTTTTGTATATCGATTTGACAAGGGAAAAGTCCAAATAAAAGAAAGATTTCATTAATGTTTTCTTTGCGGATTTTTAGCATAAATTACTACTTGGCAAAACCAGAACCTGGACTTGACATAATCTACTCAGATTTTCGCTGTTGCGAAATCAAACAAGTACCTGTAATTAGAATATTCGGTTCCACTAAAGAAGGTTTAATTCTCTACCACTAAAATCACCAAAAAAATTAAAACTTCTGATAATTTTTAGGTCAAAAAGCATGCCTCCATATTCACAACGTGTTTCCTTATCTTCTAGTCAAACCATTCAAATCATCTCTTGATATGGATGAGCTTGCCAAATATACCTTTGAATTGGCAAATCAAATAGACAAGGTACTAAACATAGCTTTATGCGTCAAAGATCCATTATCAACTCAGCATGTATTCAAAATAAAACCAATTTTTACAAAGTATAATAAAAATATATTTATAAAAGATGACAAATACTGAAAAATCAAATTAAATTTTAGTTATTTTAATATAAAAAATTTAAATTTGCTTTTTTGTTTAAAAGATCAATGTATGGATACCATGAAAATGATACTTTGTTCTTGAAAATCTATTTATTTAATCCAGCAATTGTTAAAAAGTAAATATTAGAAAATTTATGAACAATAAATTTATTATGTTGGTTCATTTTAGATTGAGCGAATTATTGCTAAATGGTAGCATAATGAGCGAGTCGTTTCAGACTTACGAGTCCCATGTGCCTTACAATCTTCAGTTTCTAATGGATTTCAATTTATTCGGCATGAATATGATTCATTTGAAATTGGTAAAATTCAGGCGCAAAAACTTATACACTGAAGAGACTGAGAAAAATTCTGACAATTTCGGAAGTCAGAAGTCAGAAAAAAAATGGGATATGGAAAACTTGACAGAGTAAAAGTAATCAAAATTTTAAAACAAACGTTTGACTTTTATTTAAGAGAATTGTTTCTTGATCAAAGCATAGAAAGGCATTCAACATGTGATCTTGAACTTGACTCTTGTGCCGCAGATATCATGAACTTTGACATGGACAAAGGTTGGTATTTGTGACAGTTTTTGAATTGTATTAAAAAAAAAAAATTAAGATGGATATATGCTAAATCCAGGTATGAGTGCACTATGGGATGAAGAAAAAAAAAGACGTGAATTACAGAACATTGATATTCCACTCGAAACAATTGATACAGAAGGTCAGGCAGATATTTGATATTTTAAAAATACTACAAAATTAATTTTATTATTTAGAGCGAACAAATATTTTAAAAGTTGAAAACGAAATTGAGTTCAAAAAGAGATTAATTATGCTATTAGAGACCAGGTTACATTTGAGAAAAAAATATATTATATTTTATTAAGTTATTAAATGTGATTAGAAAGGTTTGAGGCCAAATATCCATTCAAAAATGAACAGAAGTGTAAATTTTTTGTTTATCTTTAAAAAATGCATTGTGAAATTTCATACAAAACTTCTAAATAAAAAAATAAAAAAATTTTATAACTTTTGTTCAAAATATTAAAAACTTGTTCTGTAAATGATTTTTTAATATTTTGAACCAAAGTTATAAAATTTTTTCATTTTTTGTTTGGAAATTTTTATTTTTGTATAAAATTACACAATATCTTTAAAAAAGAAATTTAAAATGAAAACAAAAATATTAATTTAGTTGAAGAAGAAAAAATTGTGGTCAAGAGTGTTCAAGACTTGTGCGATATTAATCAAACATTTGAGGAAGTTGACTATATTAATGATGAATTGATAGCTGACATGCTCGAAGATCTTCATAATAACACAGATTTGGAAAACTCAATTATTCCGGATGGTAAATAGATTAAATGGCCATCTAAAATTTTTATCCACTTTCAACATAATTAAAACAAATTGTAGATGAAGAAGAAAAAGAAAGTCTGTTGAAAGAAAACAACGATTTGACTCAAATCGAAAAAGAAACTAATAATCATGAGTAAAAAAATTCAATTTTAATTTTTAATTTTTTAATTAATCAATAAATTAAGTGAAGAAGATGAAAATTTTAGCTTATTGAATGATACCATCTCATCTGATGACAGTGACGGAGTGACAATTGAAAAAATTGAGGACAGGAAAGAAGAATATAAGCATTCAGAGTCAATAATTGATGAAAGTGCTGCTGATTCTTCAATTTCTTCGGGTGATGAAAGTTTTTCAAAAGATGATACACCTTTTATACCACAAGTTGGCCACGAGTGTAGCTACTTCTCAAACCAACCACCATGTTCACACAGGGATTCCAACCCTAAGTCATTGTTTCAAAATGTATGCTTGAACTGCGAGTTTGTCAAGGAAATAAACGATTCCTTGGACCACATGGCTTTTCTTTCTCCTGAAAATTTCCGAAATGCAAAAAAAAATTTTTTTTTGACAGATCTAAATTTTGATTCACCATCCATTGAGTCAAATGACTTCGCAGAAATACCAGATATTGTTAACGAAACAATTACAGAAGATGATTTAAAAGATTTTACTCAAATTAATGAGACTTTAAATGAAATTGATGATACCAAGTCAGAATTGAATTTGTCCAGACGCAGCTCTAATTCACTATCGGAAACAACTTTAATGCTTAGTGATTCGGATTATGATGAAGCCGATAAAGAAGAAGAATTCCTCAAGGAATACTATGCTAAGCAGGCCAAAAAAAATCAATGCAAAAGAAAAAAAATGCTTGACGAAATTGACCAGAATGATAGAAAAACTTCATTTGATCATTATGTAAATCTCGCTGAAATTCAGCAAAAAAATAATTTGTTGAATAAGAAGTTAGAGTCAAACGAAGCTTGGTTTTGTCCTCGGATTGAGCCACCTTCGGCTGACGAGTTAAAAGATGCTTTTAAGGCAAACAATGAACCCCTTGTAAAATATTACAAATCTAAAGACAAATTTAAAATGGTATTTTATGAAAATGAAAAAAACATATTTATTCATTGAATTGCTTTAGAAACTTAATTTGTATGGCTTCGATGGAAAGTTGTCTGAAATTGCTCTAAATGAACATGGATCTGATGAAGAAGATCTTCAATGGTTTACTCCAGCACTTCCTCTACCTTCTGTTCGTCGGGTTCAAAGAAAAATGTAAATTTTCATCTAAATTTATTTTTAATTCCTCTAATTTAAAAATAAAAGTAAAATGATTAAAATTATGAAAAAGACATTTAATAAAACTTTAAATAAATACAAATTTTCAAGATTTCAAAATTTTAAAATTGAGTTACAAAACAATTTTTTGAATATAAATTTTAATATAATTTTATCAAATTTTAATGGATGGCTTAAGAAAAAGTGTCGAGCTTATGAATGATTTTGAATCATTTTAGTTTTTTAAACTCAGAAAAATATTTAAATCCCAATTTTTAATCAATAAATAAATCCAGAATATTTTTTTTTAAATTTAAAATTATGCTTTTGATAATTCAAGGATGCAATTTTAGATATTTATTTTCTAATTACATTACCTTCTAAATTATGACAGTTCTTCAAAAATCCTTGTTTTTATTTTTTTATATTAAAAATATCTTATCGGGTTGATTCCTTAGAGCTTAAAATTATAAATGATTAAATAAAATTTATAAATTTTTATTTATTTAAAAAAAAATTGAAAATAAATAAGATTATAAAAGTTAAAAAAAGTGCCAATTTTAGACAAAAAAGTCTTTAAAATGCCTTATACAGATTTTGAATTTTGTTTACAAAAAATATACAAAAAAATGAAACGACTAAATAGCTTTTTTCAAAAGGACTAAATTTGGTATCGTAATTTGGCATTGATCTCCTAAACCCAGCTTCTGCAAATCAATCAAATAATTTTTTAATGGTTGTTTTTATAATTTTTTGTTGAAGCTGAACTCAAATAATTCATTGATTCATTATCTTGTACTCTTTTTTCTCGTGTTCACTTTTTTAATTGTAGGTCCATGACTGTCTTAAAATAAAATTCATTCAAAAAAATTTATAATATCATTCATTTTAATTTTTTATTCATTTAATTAATTATTAAATAAAAATCAGTAATTTAGAATTGATTTTTTAATCCGTATTAATTAGTTACTTTTTAAATTTCAATTCAATGATTATATTAAAATGCTCTCTGTTCTAAGTATCTCTGGATCAAAAGAATCTTTATTTAGATAAAGTAAAATTACCCTAATCGATTATCGTTAAAGACATAATCCATTACTATTAAATAGGCTAATTTTTATTAAATAAAATTCAAATATTGTACAAAAACCGTAAATTACTTTTTTCAGTTAATTTTGAAATTTTAAACTTTAATGTCAAATAAATTGAAAATAAAACAAAGGTTTTTATTTATTCTTTTAAAATAATTTTTATCATTGTTGAAAAGTTATGAAATCGTTTGAAATGCTGAAGGATTCTAACTATTTCTTAACTAAAGAACAAAGACAGTCAAAGAGTGTCAACAACTGACCTTTAAAATTTGATAATAAATTTAATATAAATATTTACCTGTTAATTGGAATTGTGTAAAAATTTTAACAGAATTTATTTTATTAATTTAAGAAAAAATCAAATTTAACACAATGAAATTTATTAAAATTATGAAATTTTAATAGTTTTAAAGTCTCTAAATAAATTTTTATTTTTTCTCAATCTTTTTTATTTTAGATCAAAAAAAGAAAGCTCATTAAAGTTAAAAAAATTGAAAAAAGCTTCACAACTAAATCAAACTTTAAAAGTCAACAAAACAAGTTCCCAAAGTTCGACAAGTTCTCAAGATCAAATTGAAACTAGTTCGATACAATCAAATTCCCAGTTAGGCATTCAAATTCCGTTCAATTTAACACCTTTCAAAAAAAACCAATTCGAGAGCAAATCTATTTTGGTCAAGAAAGATACTCCAAAAATAAAATCGGAAAAAAAAAGAAAATCAGTTCGATTTAATGAAAAAACTTTACTTGTGAATGAAAAAATAACTCAAAATGAATTTGCTGAATCGAATGAAAAAGCTCATTTTACAGTTGAAGGGATTCTTAAGGACCAAACTTTGGATAACATAAAAATGAACTGCTCGATCCCTAGCACCCCTTACAGCTCAATAGTTGATGATTTTGCTTCCTCTGATTCATTCAATTCAAATACAACTTTAGTTCTAGATGAAGAAAACCCAACTCAAAACCAAGAATTTAATCATTCAATCAACCAAACTTTAGATACCACTATTAAGCCTTCATTTTATGAATTTGACTCAATTTTGTTTCCAAAAGCATCAAAGTATGTCGACTACTTATCAATGACAACCCAAGACTTATCAAATGATGAAAATGTTTCTAGCAAAGAAAGCAAAAAAGAGAAAAAAATTCTTAATAAAAATAAAGAAAACAGTCTAAATTTGACTGAGAATTTTCACTTGACACTAATGAGTATGGAAGTGTATGTGAAAACGCGGGGTGATTTGACGCCAGATCCTGAGCATGACTCAATTGGCTTCATAAGCTTTACCATTTTGCACAACAGACCAATTGTAGAAATAGAAGAAAACAGCTACGAGACTCATTTGATAATATTCGACTGGGAAAAAAGATCTATGGCAACCACAAGGTATCTTGGCTTGGAATCAACTCTGAAGAAACAAATTAAATCAATTACGTACACATATAGTGAAGAAGATCTAGTGGAGAGTTTTGTTCGGGCAGTGCGGTTTTTTGATCCTGACATACTAGTTGGTTTCGAGATCCAAAAGTTGTCTTGGTGCTATGTGGCTCGGCGAGCCATAAAGCTAAAAATTTTGGACTTTTGCTCCAAAATATCTCGTTTGCCTAAATTTAAAAGAGAAAGTTTAATGAGAATCAACCTGGCCAAGAAGCCATCGGCCACAACTAGCAGACTGGTTGAAAGTAGCTCAGAAGTGATGCCTGTTCCGCATGAATTAATTATAGCAGGAAGAGTTGTTCTGAATTTGTGGCGAATTTTGAGAAGTGAAATAGCTCTGAGTATGTATTCGTTAGAGAATTGTTGTTTCAGCATTCTTCACGAAAGAGTTCCTAGATATTCCTATTCAACACTTGACAAATGGTTTCAGCATAGAACAGATTTGTTCAGGTCCAAAACAATTGAGTACTTTATTTACCGGTCACGAGCTAACTTGCGTCTAATGGTAGCTTTGGATCTGGTTGGAAAAACTTGTGAATTTGCTCGTGTCTACGGAATTGAATTTTACCATGTATTTTTTCGTGGTTCTCAATACAGAGTTGAGTCAATGATGCTGCGGATTGCTCGTAAGCTTAACTTTGTCTCTTTTACGGCAAGTCAGAAGCAAAAAACAATGATGAGAGCACCCGAGTGCATTCCGCTTACTTTAGAACCGGAATCAAAATTTTACACAGATCCAGTTGCTGTGCTCGACTTTCAGTCGCTGTATCCAAGTGTCATTATTGCATTCAATATTTGTTTTACCACTTGTCTTGGCCGCATTGAGTCTATTGGCAAAGAGGGAAGTTTTAAATTTGGATGCGGCAGTTTGTTTGTGCCAGACAAATTAATAAAAAGCCTTGATCTAGACAAAGATATTTATGTGGCACCTAATGGAGTAGCTTTTGTTAAGCCTCATATTCGACAAGGTATTTTTTTTTAATTAAGATTTATTTTAAAACAACTTTTACAGGATTTATAGGAATTTGTTGAAAAAATAGATCTTTAATTAATTTTAATAAATCCGAAAATTTATAGACTGAGAAATGATTAAAAGCTAGGAGTGTCTAATGCCCTTGAATAAATGCATCATTGATTAAAAAGATAAAAAAAAATAAATTTATAAATAAAACGATTTTAAAAAATATTTTGATCAAAAGTATGTTTGTTTTTAAAATCCATATTTTAATTTATTTATTTATTGTACTTTTGAATTAAATTTTTAATTATTTTTAATTATTTTTAATAATTCTACTTACAGTGTTTAAAGTTAAAATGTGTAATGGGTAAGATTACATCATTTTACGTAATTTTACGTCAGAAAATGTAAGCTTACATAATATTACATCATTTCTTGAATGTAAGAAAATGTAAGATAACATAATCTTACGTAATTTTACGTAAAATTACACTAGTTTAAGTAAGTTTCGTCAAAAACGCTCACGGCCAAAAAAATACTGAATTTTAGAGGAAAAAGTGAAAATTAATAAAAATTTGAATTGTATAAAAAAAATATAGTTACTTTCCTAATATATACATTACTTAAATAATATAACAGAAAATTACATATTATTACATTGGGAGAGGGCTAATTGTAAGAAAAAGTACTAAACTAGTATAATATTACGTAAAAGTACGTAAGAATATATTATCTTACATTTTTTTACATACAAGAAATGATGTTATATTATGTAAGCTTACATTTTCTGACGTAAAATTACGTAAAATGATGTAATCTTACCGATTATACAGTTAAACTTTAAATACTGTAACTATTTCTAGTGCAAAACAATAAAATAATAACTATTTAAAGTTAATTTAATCAATAATCATAACATAATAGAAAGCAATTTATTTGAAATTTTCATTAGAATAACTTAAAAGTTATTAACTTTATTCTTAATCTAAGCAGCATGTTTTTATACAAATAATCACAATTTTTATTCGCTAATTTTTTTCAAATTTTAAATTTTATTTATTTCTTGTTTAAATTTAATCACACAATTTAAATTCATTTTTCTTGTTTAGTTTTCGTTTCGTAATTGTTTTGTGAAATTTCACTACAAAATGATTAAAAATTGAATAAATTTTTCTAAAAGTTAATGCAACATGGTGCAACATTCAAAGTTGCATCAATTATCGAATTTTTACGTAAATTTTCGGAAAAATTACAAAAATTTCCATAAAAAAAATCGTAAAAACAAATTAGTGATCTCTAAATTTTAGATATTTATGCAATTAAATTAATTTAAACAATTCTAAATTTATATAAAAAAATATGAAAAGTCCTTGAAATAAATAAAATTTTTTAAATTTAAAATGATTAAGATTTAATCTATTTAATTAACTCAATGTCTCCTTAAATCTTCTTCGATTTAGGTTTTATTAAATCTCAATAAAATAAATAAAATTAAGTATTAAGTTTAATGAATTAGGTATTTTTTCTGAGTTTTCATTTATTAAAAAAAACTCATTAATTTTTTAAGGTATTTTACCAATTATGCTAGATGATATCCTCAAGACTCGAGTTATGGTCAAAAACAGCATGAAGATTCACAAATCTGATGAGAATTTTCAAAAGATATCAGACGCAAGACAACTCAGTTTAAAGCTGATAGCGAATGTGACATTTGGTTATACTGCTGCAAATTTTTCTGGTCGGATGCCTTGTGTAGAAGTAGGAGATAGCATAGTTCGTGTAGCGAGACAAGCACTGGAAAATTCCATAAAATACATTCAATCTAATCAAAGGACTTATGGTGGCCGTGTGGTTTATGGTGACACGGACAGCGTGTTTGTTCTTTTCGAAGGAATGAAGAAGTCTGACGCTTTTAAAAACTCATATAAATTAGTCGAAGATATAACCAACATGAATGTAAAGCCTGTTAAGCTTAAATTCGAAAAGATCTATTTTCCTTGTGTTCTTTTGGCAAAAAAACGCTATCTTGGTTACATGTTTGAGAGTCCGGAGCAGGCCGAGCCAACACTTGATGTCAAAGGTATAGAGATTATTCGCCGCGATGGATGCCAGGTGTCGGCAAAAATGCTCGAAAGAAGCTGTAAATTATTATTCGAATTCAAGGATGTGGAAAAAGTAAAAGAATATGTCCAAAAGCAAATAATGAAATTGGTAAATGGCAAAGTTAACTTGAAAGAGTTTATCATTGCCAAAGAGTACCGTGGCCGTGAATACTATGACAATGCCAAGTCAATTGCGGCTTGCCAGGTTGCTAACAGATCACTGCTCAAAGACCCACTTTCGGAGCCCTTGGCTGGCGAGCGAGTTCCATATGTAATTATATACGGTCTTCCTGGTGTACCTCTATACGAGCTGGTCAGGTCCCCCCACGAACTTATTGATAATCCTGACATTAAAATTAACTACGAGTATTATGTAATGAAACAGGTTCTGCCACCTCTGGACAGAATTATGTGTCTCATGAATGTAAATGTGTTCGATTGGGTCAAGAGTCTTTCGTTCAAGCCAAAGATTTTTCAGTATGCCATTGAAAAAGGCCTGAAATTCAATCAGCCTGTTAGTGTGGCAAATTTTGTCTATTCAGCTGATTGTGTATTGTGTGGAAAGAAGTTGAATGCTGTCCTCAATTCTAAAAGTGGCCTTTGCGCTGAATGTCAACAGCTGGATCAAAATGATTTGTGTAAATTATTTTTTAAATTTAATAAAAGTGAAAAAAATATGAACAAAATATTGAAAATGTGCCAACTTTGTACTGATGACAAAAATCTGAATGTTAACTACAATCACGAATGCAAATCGTTGGACTGTCCAATTAATTTTATATATTTAAGTGAAAAGCAAAGTTTAACTAAAAATAATTATCTAAGAAAAATAATTGATAAATTTTTTTAATTAATTAGATACGAAAAAAAGGATTATTTGTCTGATTTATTTAAATAAAATTTAAAGAAAAAATACAAGTCATTGATTATTTTTAAATAAAAGTTTTAGACTCGTAAAAAGTCGATTTAATTTATTTATTATATTAATTTTATATTCCAAATAATTTTTAATAATTATTGAGAGAATAAAAAATTTAACATATTTTATCATTAAAGGGCATCTTGAAGTTAATGATCAATTCGAAATATCATTTCAATTCAAAAAGTTAATCTCTAAATATAAAATAAATCTTTGATCTAATTTAAATAATATTAATGTAGCATGATTTCCATGCTATGTAGATTTAAAAAACAAATAAATTTAAAAAAAAGATTTTCTCAATCCATTGTTAAAATCGATTTCTATATTCAAATGCATTAAATGATTTTTGTAATGTTTGTTTGAATTTTTTCATAGTTAAATATAAGTGCTTAATTAGATTAAAAGATTTAATGAAAAAAAAATAAAGAAAACTTCAATTAATACTTTTTTGCTGAAGATTTTTACTTAAATATTGCATTTATTTGTTTAAATAAATAATTTTCTATTGAGTATTGAAAATTATTCTTATTTAAATAAAAAGCCGAATACACTTCTTATTTAAATTTAAAAAAAGTGAACTAAAACATAAAGTTAATTATGATTTAAACATTTCAAATAAAATAAAAAATATAATTTATACGGCATGTTTTTTACAGGAAGTTTTTTATTAATTTTAGTATCATTATACTGAATTTTTGTTAAAAGCTAAAAATTAGAATTTTAGTTTGTTAAATTTAATTTGTTCCTAAAAAGAAATAAATAAATATTTTAATTTAAATTAGTATTTAATCATATTTTGAAATTTATAAGAATGCTTTAAAAAAAATCACAAACCTTAACTATTTTTATTTTTTTATAAGTCTTTATTTTTAATTAAATTTAATATTTTATTGAATCAAATTCAAATTAGATTGCTTATGACCTAAACCTAAAAAAGCAAAGAAAACGCTTTCATAAATTTATAATAAATATCAAAGATTTAGATTAAATTCCAAGAAAAACACGCATTTTCAATATTAAGAAAACAAAACTTTTTTAAAATCAAAATAAAGCTTAAAATCAAAAGTTAATAAAAATTTTTAAATATGAGTTTGAGTATAATTTTTGCGTTAATATTTATAACGAAGATATCAACAGCAATATTCACCGGTGGAGCTGTGTTTTGCTCGCTGGTTGAACATCCCGCAAGGCTGAAAATCGACAAAAGAGCAGCACTAAGTCAATTTAGACCAAGTTTAAAACGAGCTATCTTGGTACAATCATTGACTTCCTCAATCTCTTTCATCGGGTCATCTGTGGCCTACTATTTGGAAAATGATAAAAAGTGGCTCTATTCTGCTATTTTAATCATGTCTGTAATACATTATACGCTTTTTTGCATTATGCCAATAAATAGAAAACTGATGGATCCAAATTTGGATCCTGATTCGAATGAAACCAAGAATCTGTTAGAAAAATGGGGATTGTTTCATTCAGTTCGTTCAATCTTTGGTCTGGTTTCACTAATTCTAATGGAACTTTAAAAAAATAAGATTGGACTTTTATAAAATTAAACTTTTATGAATAAGTTTTTTTTTAATTTTATTTATTTTACCTTTATTTTAAAGTTAATTTTTTTTAGCGAAGCTTACTTTTTTAAAAACAATAATAATCAGAGAATATTTGCAATTTAAATTTCGAAAATTTATTAAATGTCAATGAATCCATAAAATATCGAGCATGTATCTATATTTAATAATGAGGTCACTATATGAAAACCAAACTTTGAGTAACTTTTTATGGGCATTGTGAATTTTGGAACAAAGAATAAAAACAAAATTTTTTAAATGAAATAATTTTTTTACTATGAGTTTAAAAATTGTCCTGCAAAATGTATCAGCTGATACAAACTTTTTACCACCCAAATTAAGTCTCTGCAAAAGCTCTGCAAAGCACTAAATGTATTAGAAAGTCATTAAAATTAAATTGAAATCTTTTGATGTGAAGACCACGAAGAGTCTCTGTCAAAAAAAGTAAAATCAGACACAATGAGACAATAGTATGCAGTTTGGTAAAATAAATTATTAAAATTTTTATAATAATTTAATTAGGTATAAATCTACATTAATAAAAGTATTAAAGTATTAGAAAAAATAGCTGAATTAAAACGGCCTAACAAATTTTCCATGGAAGAAACGGACCAATTTAGGGCTACAGTCAAACCTCTTTATAACGAACCTTGTTTTAACGAAAGTCGCGGTATAACGAAACCAATAAAATTAAAGGAAATAATTATATTATAAGACATTCTAATTTTATTTGATATAACTAAACATAGAATTAAATAGATTAATTAATTCAGTGGAAAAAATACCTTGATATAGCGAATTAGCAAAAAATACCGAAGTGTTAATTTTTTTTGGCTTAGAATTTTTCTTTCACCGAAAATCATCATTTTTCTAAAATTCCTGATTGCATTCTAAAAATACTCTTGTGATATTAGAGTACTTTTTTGTCTAAAAATACTTAAATAAAATTAAAATCTTTATAAATCTCATTAGGAATATTTGAATGACTAAAATACCAATCTTTAAATTGCTTGTAAATTGCTATTTTAATATTCGAAAATTTTTTTTTATAAAAACAAAATTAAAAAAATTAAAATAAAAATTAAAAAAAATTAAACAAAAATTAAAAAAAAAAAAGTAAAAATTTAAAAGAATTGGAGTTGTTGGTCTGATTGTCAATTTCAATGCCTATTTCGTTAGCAGATAAACTCTTATTTTTAATTTTTTTTAAAAAGTTTATTTAATACATTTTTTGAGTAATTAAACTCCTTTCGCCATTGATAGATACATTTTTAAAAAGTGTTTGAGTTTAAATAATTTCAAAATCTTCGATCGATGATTCGTTAAATGTCTCTTCGAGATCAATCATTTTTTTTAAATAATTTTATATCCAAGAAGTTATTTTGTTCGCAAGTAGTAATTTTTTTAAGTGCAAGTAATTTTGTTTCATAAAAGTATTTTTAGAAAATTGAGATTTTTTAGTGATAAAAAAAGTAAATTTAGTGCTAAAAAGAATTTAAATTTAAATCCATTTTTTTCTAAATCATAAGGATAAAAAATAAAACATAAATTATTACTCTTTATTTTTACATTTCTAATCTGAAAATGAATAACAAAGACCTGAAAGAGATACGAATACATAAAATTTTTCCAATTGAAAAAAAAGTAGAAATAATTGAAAATCATGAAAATAATATAACCACAACCGAATTAGATAAAGAGTATTGTGTAAATCCATCAATTATCGACAATACTCTCAACAAAAACAAAGATTTTAGAACTCTATGATAAGAATCTCCTTGGTCCAAAAAGAAAGCACCAGAAGAAATTCCAAAAATAAGTTCGAAAGAAGATTTAGAAAAAATAAATGAATTAACAAGCTTTTTTTGGGGCGTTAAATGGTGGCTGTAGTACTTATATTGATTTTTTATTCTAAGTGCAAAACTATTTTTTAGAAAAAACTTATATAAAACAATCAACATTTTATGGGTATTTTAAAAATTAATTTTTTTAACTTTTTTTAAGTAAATATTTTAAAAACTTGAGTTTTTTTCTTATAATACTTTAACTTGAATTTTCTATTTAACGAGATTCAATTAAACGAATTCTCATTTTTCAGTCCCGACCATTTCGTTATA
Source organism: Brachionus plicatilis (assembly GCA_010279815.1). Taxonomy (NCBI): domain Eukaryota; kingdom Metazoa; phylum Rotifera; class Eurotatoria; order Ploima; family Brachionidae; genus Brachionus; species Brachionus plicatilis. Next base: position 270,218 of record QEOQ01000487.1, read on the forward strand.
TCGAGGCTTGACTGTTTGTATCCTGAGCCAAATCAATGGCATGAAGATGTTTTTCAACTTAAGTTAGGTAAAACTTTAACAGAACAATTAGATAGATTTGAAATCCAAATATATGATGAAGACAAAAATTAAAATGTCTTTAAAGCAAAAAACTATCACTATTAGGTTGTTAATTATTAGTTAAATATACCTACGTTAAGAAAATTCTTAGTTCTTAGAAATCTTAGATCTTAGAAGTTTTCTAAGAAAAAAAAATTTGAGATTCTTAGATGTTAAACTTCTAAGAACATCTAAGAACAACTAAGAATTCTTAAATATTTTTTTTAAATGACAAAAATCTTTTTCTTTTTATACTAAAATAAAATATTTTTGTGCTTGTGATTATTTTGTAAAGGAGGATAATAATTTTTTAAGTTAAGATTTTTTTCTAATTTTTGCGCCAAAATTGGAGTAATAAATCGTTCTAATCTAAGACAGTCGAACGTTATAAAAAGTAAAGTTTAAAAAAAGAAGAATCTGATTTGCTCAAATATATTTTATTTTAGTATAAAAAGAAAGAACATTTTTGTCATTTAAAAAAAATATTTAAGAATTCTTAGTTGTTCTTAGATGTTCTTAGAAGTTAAACATCTAAGAATCTCAAATTTTTTTTTCTTAGAAAACTTCTAAGATCTAAGATTTCTAAGAACTAAGAATTTTCTTAACGTAAGTGTTAAATATTTGACTTTTTTATATGAACTTTTTATGAACAATGAAAATTTTAAATTAATTTTTTTAAAAATTAAACATAATTAAAACATAATTGAATAAATAGTTTTTGTATAAAAGAAAATATTTAATGAGAAAAATGTTCAACTTAGTCGACTTTAGTCGATTTTTATAATAAATAAAGTCGATCGACAAAATTAATTCATTAATGGAAATATGTATAATTAGATTGCTTGCAATTTTCTTTAATTCAAAAATTTACTCAATCTGCTTTTTGTCTAGCTTAAAAGAAAATTTTAAAGTTAATAGATTACTTATAAAGTAATTAAATGCTTTCGATTGGGAAAAAGTGAATTGATGTTCTTCATTAATCAAAAATGTAGATAAATTTTGAATTTTAATTGTAAAAAATTTAATTGAAAAAAAAAAATTGTAAAAAACTTTTGTTTCTTAAATTTTTGCTTATTTTTATCTCCTTAAAAATTATTTGAAAATATTATTTAATAATAATCAATTAAAAATATTAAAAAAAGTTTGTTTAGTGAAGGATGTTTAATTTTTTTCAAAAATATAATTTTTCATGTTTTAACTGGGAAATCAAGTATAAAAGTAAAATTGAACTAGAAGACATTAATGTATGCATTTCGTATCAAACAAAATTTTTATGAATTCAAAAAATCTATAGACGTGGCTAAATTTTTCATAGTTCAAACTTTCATTAAAAATAAAATATCGCTTGAAGACTAAATAAAAGACTGCAATTTTTACTTTTTTACAGGTAGAAATTATTTTGCCGCAAGTATATGCTCAAGCAAATATTGGGATCTTATTTTTGACACAAATCTTTTTTTGTTAAGAAAAATAGTTAAGTTAGCCACATAAAATTTAAAAAAAATAGAAATGGAATGCGCCTTCCGATCATTGTTCAATGTTCTTGAGTGTCCTGATTTGAGGCTTAAGCGTCCAGCTTGGTTCAAGCAACCATCTGCTATGACTGTATTCTTCATTTTACTAGGTTCCTATTTTTTGGTCACAGGCGGAGTAATATACGACGTTATTGTGGAACCACCATCAATAGGCTCGACCACAGACCATATGGGTCGATCTAAACCAGTAAATATCTCCTTTTTTATTTAATAAAACAGCATTTAATATATTTAATTCTTTCAGGTTGCTTTCATGCAATGGAGAATAAATGGTCAGTACATAATGGAAGGCTTAGCTTCGAGCTTTTTGTTCACCATGGGAGCTGTTGGATTTATTATTTTGGACAAAACTAACATTGGTTTAATGCCCAAATTGAACCGCATAATAATGATATCAATCGGATCAGCATGCATTCTTCTATCTTTTTTTACTTTGAGAATTTTTATGAAAATTAAAATGCCATCTTACATGAACTAAAATTTCATCTTCATCCAAATCGAAAAATTGGTGACAAGCGGATAGAAAATAGTGCTAATGATAATTTTTGTTGAATCATAGTTTTAAAAATCATTGCGATTTCAAAATTTTTAGATTGTTGTTTATTTTTGACCTAAAAATATCAAACTCACTATTTAATTTTAAGTAAAATAAAATTATTAAAAAAAGCAAATCAATTTAAAAATTTTTTTTCTATATTTCGGTAAATTTTTCACAAAATTTTACACATAATTTTCACATTTTTAAAAAGTTCTTCTAGACTTAGACAAGGTGATAATCAGACTTGAAACATGGATTTTTAGCAATAAATTATTTCGACTAGCTAAAATGATTTATTTAACTGTATAATTAAAAAAAAATTAAAAAATTAATTGTTTTAAAAATTCTGTTTAAACCAAATATTAAAAGAGTTGATAATTAAAATATAGATGGGCCATGTCGGTAATGTGATCGTTGGTATTATGTATCTAAAGCAAACATTTTGATCACTTATCACCAAATTAATAATCAGCAATATAAGAACAAAAAATTAAATTTTTTTTTTTTGTGAAAAATATTTTTAAATTTGTTAAAATAAAATTGTGAATAAAATTTAATTTTAGAAAAAAAAATTGTCTTGATAAAGTTTCGATAATCAGAATTAAAATTTAAAAAAAATTGTCAATTTTAAAAGACTTTTAAAATTTTTTCATATTGAATCATAAGTCAACAAATTGACTAGACTACTGGATTATTTTGTTGTCTTAAGCACTTTTTGATATCTAATCTGGTTTTATCAATCATGGAAGGAAACTTGACGCGACAATTTAAAAAAATTGAGCCTTTTCTTTTGTCCACTTTAAAGCCAATTAAAACTTATCTGCAGTATCTAAATTTTTATTTTCCTCAAGAAGAAAAAGATTTATCTAAATCACTCAAATTAGAATTTAAATTTTTTTCAGAAGTTTTATGAAGACCAACTGGTTTATCATTTGGATTAAATAAATTTATATCATTTTTGAATGATCAAAAAACTTTTTTGCGTTTAAAAAATAAATTGGGAAGAAAAAAATTTTATGACACTGAAGTTCTTTTGATACTGGCTTTCAAAAAATTCAATAAACCGATATGAATCCATTCATTACATTTTTTTGTGACATTTGATGACAAAGTCGGTATCAATCAAAAAGATAATAACAAGAGATATAAAGATTTAAAAAACCAAAATTTTTCCTGAATAATAAAAACAATATTTTTATATACTAAGAGAGAATAAATTGTAAATTTTTTGGCAATTTAATCAATTTTTCAAAAAAATTATTAGAAAAAATTATGATATAATGGTTTTTAATAATTTTTTAAAAAAATAGCAATTTAAATAATATTCACAAATTTTAAAATAAAAAATAAAATTTTAGATAATTAATTAATTAATTTATTTATTAAATATTAGAATTGAACAGTATATCTCGGATTTAAATTTTTGTTAGCAAAAAACTTTTTTTTCTCGGATTTTCTTCTAAATAGAAAAACCATAACAATTGAAATAATTGCAGCCGATATACAAAACGCGAGTAAAGTTGGAAGTAAAATATTATTGTCTTGAACTTGATTTGGATTCATCTTCTTTTCTGATATTTTTAAGCTATCAAAACCAATAAAAACATCATTCTGAGATGTTTTTTCTCTTCCAAGTTCAATTGTCAACTAGAGAAAACACAATAAAATTAATCCAATATTAAGTAAAAATAATAAACTACTTTTAAGTTTCCAGAATTTTTAATAAAAAAACGGTTTTTCTTTTCTTTCCATAAAAAATCGTTTTGAATGTCATTGATCGAGTACTGAATATCAAATAACGCCTCACTTTGCCGAAAAGTACTTTCGAGATTTCCAATTAACCTGATAAAATTATTTCCTAAACTACAATCTTTTAAATACCCTTCACAAAACATTAAAGTTTTAAAGGAAATTTCAAAAAATCCTGATTTAAAATCGGGAAAATCAAAAATTAACGAATTTTTATAAGAAGTTGTTCCATTTGAAAGGAAAAAAGATTGATTTTTTGAACATTCTTTAAATTGTCCGCTAGAAACTCGACACTTTAAAACACCATCAATTGATATACACTGGTCATATTCTTTTCCTTGATAAAAAAATGGATTTTGACATTTTTCGGAACTATTAATTGGAAAATCTAAAAATTGAGCAAATAATATATTAATATTAAATTCTTAAAAAATTTTAAAAAACTACCATTTATTGAATTTGAACTTGAAATAATAATATTGTTTGCAACAACAAGCGGTTGGGAAAATAAAAGGGTATTATTTTCTGGTAAGCAAGATGTAACAAAGTCACATATTACTTCATAAATATCAGGAATCGTAGAAAGAATCGTAGTAATATCAGTGTTTGGTGAGACTGACGAATAAGAAAAAAGAGGTGATGTAAAAGAACTAGAAGAAGCATCTGAAATTGTTGAAGGACTGGACATTTCCTGACTTATTGTTGACTTATCTGAAGACCTTTGTGTTGATTCTGTTGCAGAACTTGATAACACAGGAGCAGAAAATGTGGAATCGAATGAAATTGTTGAAGGACTGGACATTATCTGACTTATTGTTGACTTATCTGAAGAAGTTTGTGTTGATTCTGTTGCAGAACTTGATAACACAGGAGCAGAAAATGTGGAATCGAATGAAATTGTTGAAGGACTGGACATTATCTGACTTATTGTTGACTTATCTGAAGACCTTTGTGTTGATTCTGTTGCAGAACTTGATAACTCAGGAGCAAAGAATGTGAGATCGAATGAAATTGTCGAAGAATTGGACATTTCATTACTTATTGTTGAATTATCTGAAGACTTTTGTGTTGATTCTGTTGCAGAACTTGATAACTCAGGAGCAAAGAATGTGGGATCGAATGAAATTGTCGAAGAATTGGACATTTCATTACTTATTGTTGAATTATCTGAAGACCTTTGTGTTGATTCTGTTGCAGAACTTGATGAAAATATTCTTTGACAATGTAACATTTGCATTAAAAATAGTATATTTATTCCTTTAATTCCATAATACATCATCAACTTCATTCTTTTCGATTTTATTTTCTTTTTTTTTAATTTTTTTCTTATAATTTTTTAATTTTCATTGTTATTTATATTTTCCTTATTTTTCTTTTTTTATAACATTTTATTTATTGCTTATAATTCTTTTCAAGATTACTTTCTATATGATCTTCATTTTTTTTATTACTATAATTTAATATTTTTTTTAATTCTTTATGAGGATTTGTATTGCAATTAATTAAAATTTAAAGAAAGTCTTTCCTCTTTCTTAAAAGAATTGATTAAAATGAACATTGTATTATTTTATTAAAATTAATTACAATTAAGGTTGAAGTATTTGCTAGTAAATATTTCGTTTTAATTACGGAAATTTTACTCGAACATGAACAAGATCAAATTTTAGCCGAATGTTAATAAAAATTTGAGTAAATATTTGTTAATTTTTAATATTTTTTGATTTTTTCAAATCTGAATTTTAATGGAAAAGGACTTTCCCTCAAAGATTTTCTTTAATCTGGAAAAAAACAATTTTCCAGAGATTGAAAAAGAATGTGCCGATCATTATATACAATTAACTGGAGATGTTATAAAATTAGACTATAAATATCCAGTTAATTTCACCATCAATCATAATGAAGTTGTATCCCAGACCCAAAAATTCAACTCAGATAATTTATCATTACAAAATGGAAAATTATTACCTATTTATTTTGATGAGCTTTCAACTAGAAAAACAAGTAATTTAATTTTTTTTCTTTAATTTAATAAAAATTTTTCTTAGAGCCTTTTTTTGTAAAAAATTATCTCTATCGTCATGAAATAAAAGTTCACTGTAAATTTTCAGAGGGATTTTTGCTCCCGGAGTATCTCTGCAACGGTATTCAAAATAAAATATATAGATTAAATAAAAAATTTGGTAAATAAAGGTCATAGAGGACGATGTATATATTTGCCACAAGAAGACATCCGCTTGACACCCATTGAGTTTCAAAATTTTTCTGGCAGTACCAACTCAGATTGGAAAGATGTAATCAAAATATTCGATTATCAACTAAGCGAAAATCTAAATCTGAAGTTAAGCCGTCACAATCGGATCAGAAATTATTGCTCATTTAAGATTTTGAATAGCTCAGGGATCCTGAATATCCACCCAGCTGTTTGTAATTGCAAAAGTATTGAAGAAAAAAAATTTACATCAGTAAAATTTTATTTTCCAAAAAAAGCCTTTTTCAATGAATTAATTTAAGTTAAGCTCCATGAAGTTGATATCAAGTTGTTTTTTAAATTCATATTCCAACATGGTTATAGCTCGGGCAACCAACAAGGACATAAATGCGCTAGAAATTGATTTATATCAGCAAAATGAGCCAAAATGTTTAGAGGGTGTTAATTTTTTGAGAAATTTTTGCCAAAAAAGTACAATTAAGATCGAGGACTTTGAAAATTACGATCTGGTTCAGATTGATGTTCGGACATATGACGAAGAAAATTATTTTTACAATCAATCAAACAACTTAGTCAGGGATGCACACTTTTTTCTAAACTATGAAAATAAAGCATTCAAGGCTATTTGTTTAAATCTAAATGAAGACAATAATTTAGAGTATAAAATTTTAAATCAACTTGATTTTGAGAGACAATCAATAGTCAATGTATCTGGCTCAAATTTGATCAGGGGCGAATGCGCCATTTTGACCAACCAAGGAAATATCTATCTGAGTAATGAGTTTACGTCAAATGAGTACAATTTGAGCAAAATAGCTCAAAATATGTGTCCAAAGTTTGTGTCAGCGCAAGATTTTAGAAAAGTTGAAATCGGCTCTCAGCCAAGACAGTTTATTTATTCGGACAGCTCTCAAATGTTGAGCATTGATGCTAGAATAAGATCAAAATTAAATTTGATCAGCAAAGACATATTTGGTACAGAGAGGAAATATTTGGACCAAGATGAACTCATTTGCCAAACAAATATGGTCTGTAATGATTACAACAAGCATTTGATATGCTGTTCTAAAACTCTGCTTCTAATTGACGAAAGATTCACCAAGCAGCCATTACTTTCGTGGAAGCATTTTTTGAAATCTCCATCGCAATTTTTGTCAAATGTAAGCTTGGAATCAGCAAGGAATGTGGTCATCTGCAGTGATGCAAATGACACGTACATGTATCAATACAGTAGCAAGTTAGATTGTGTTCCCAAAGCATTTGGGTTTGATCGAAAATTGGAAAAACCTTTGGACATTAAGGCAACACTTGATAATTATGATAAAAGGTTGAGTCATTTTATCGAGAATAGATTAAACAAGCCTTTGATAAGTCTTGATTTATTGAGTTATAAAAATTCTTTTGCTATCTTTGAGGTAATATATTTTTATTTTAAATTGGAAGTTTAAATATTTGTTTTTACTTTAAATAGCTTTTGGAAAACCAAGATATGTTCTATCAGTGTTTTAAATTGTGTGATTCAAATTCTAAAAGTTTATTATTAGATGATAGTGAGAAAGAAATTTATCATAATTGGACAAGTAAATATTTAAATTGATTTAACGAAAAAAAAATTTAAAATGAAAATGATAAATTGGTTTAAGAATGCGTCTTTGGATGCTACAAAAATCTTAAGTCTAATTCTTTTTTTTTGAAGAATCCTTGATGTTTTCTTTAAGATAGAACCAAGTAAAAAATCATGAATAAAATATTTTAACAAGTTAAAATTAAAAGATTATTCTTAAAAAAATAATTATTATTTATAAAATAGATCGTATTAAAAAAATTAATATTGTTTAAGGACTAATTGAATCATTGGTTTTGAAAAAAAATATCGAAAGGAACCCAGACGGTAATATTTTTTAATTGAAATTTTATTTCGGTTTGTGATTAAATTAATTAAAAATATTTAGATAACCAAGATACTATTTCTGATGAAATAAAAGATAATAATGTTTATAAACAATTTTGTAGATTAAATAAAAAATTTTGCCACTTTTGTTGTGTATATTCAATTGATGGTGATGGAAAAAATAAATGTTCAAAATGCGCTGAAAAGAAAAAGGTGAATGCGATTATTATCTGTTTCATATTTTTTGATTATTTTTTATTTAAAAGGACCGAAATAATCAAGCTGAATATTCGAATAATTTAGAAAAAATAAAATTTATTAAATTAAATGAAATTGAAACAAAAGGAAACAAATTTTCAACAAATTTATTTAAAGAATGGAAATAAAAAATTTCTCAATTAAATTAAAAAAGATTTAAACTGTAAATAATAAAGATAAGCTGATTCCTTTATTAACTAAAATAAAATAAAAAATAATTGAAACAGTAAATTTTATTCAAAAAATGGTCTTCTAATAAAAAAATTTCTGACTATGACAGTGAATTTCTCTTGATCACTAAACTATGTAATATGAAATGTAATATGATATGAAACCATTTACAGTACTGTTACGCAATTATGAATTTAAGTGAATTTACATAAATGAATGATAATTAACGTATATTAACGTAACAAAAAGGAATAATACGCATTTTTACGTAAGGATGGTTTTGTAAATCAACGTTTATTGACGCAATTATAAGATTGTTTCCGAAATTTTAGATAAATTTACCCATTTTTTTACAATTTTTTAAAAAATAAACTTTTTTAATTTTTTTTTTGGAAAAATCTCCATTGCAAAGTAGTACTGAGTAATATTAAATCGTGAACATTTGATGACAAAGTCGGTATCAATCAAAAAGATAATAACAAGAGATATAAAGATTTAAAAAACTAAAATTTTTCCCGAATAATAAAAACAATATTTTTATATACTTGAGAGAATAAATTGTAAATTTTTTAGCAATTTAATCAATTTTTCAAAAAAATTATTAGAAAAAATTTTGATATAATGATTTTTAATGATTTTTTAAAAAAATAGCAATTTAAATAATATTCACAAATTTTAAAATAAAAAATAAAATTTTAGATAATTAATTAATTAATTTATTTATTAAATATTAGAATTGAACAGTATATCTCGGATTTAAATTTTTGTTAGCAAAAAACT
>QEOQ01000487.1:285831-409954 GCA_010279815.1 Brachionus plicatilis
TTCTTCTCGTGGTTAAAGATTGTGTTCACTAGTTATAGAAAAAATACAATTACCAAGTACTTAAAGTCTTTGAAAAAGCTTGGCAGTTCAGATAAAGACAAAGAAATTCTAGATACATTCGTTACTGATTATTGTCATTTAGATGGCGCATTTATTTTTAACCTTTTGAGAAGAAATAGTAATTATATAACCACTTCGGAAATTATAAGCGCATTGTACGAACGATATTGCCGCGATTATATCCGACCACCTAGAAGATCAATTGTCATGAGTTCTTATAACAAGGACAATGTGGAAATAGATCTAGAGACTGATGATTATGATGAAAAAAAGCCATTCAAAGAATAATTAAAGTATCATTAGTTTATAAAAAAAATCACGACTTGTTTTGGTGAAATTTTCGGTTAAACAAGCAATTTTTTTAAATAAATCTTAATTTTTTCTTTATTTAAAATTTATTCAAATTTTAGATTTTCTCGAATTTTTTATTTTTTGAATATAAATCAAATTGTAAAATAATAAATTTTTTAGTCACATCACTATACAGCTTTTTTCTCTTAAAATTTTATTATCATATTTAAAAGAAGTAATGGTGTTTATAAATAATCAAACTCCTAAATATTTTAAACTTCAGAAGATATTTTCTTATGTAAATTAATTATTTTCAATAAAATTTTTTGTTTTAAGCTTTTAAATACGTAATCTTTATTTTAAATATCAGGAGTTTATTCTTTTCAAAATTTTTCTTTTTAAACTATAAATAATGGAATGAATTTTTAAGTTCAAAAATATTTAAATTTCTAAAATGAATCGCGTTTTCTAAAAAATTATCATTGATATGATTTTCATTAAAAGATATCATTTCATTACTGTTTGAATGAGTATAAATATTTATTAATAAAACGTGAAAAGTAAATTTTAAAAAGGTCTTTTCTTAAGATGGATCAAGGATCAAAAAAATTGGATTGGACAGAAGAATGGAAGATTCGGATTTAATATACTTTTAAGAGTAAAATTAAAATACTTGGCTAAAGATATTGGATTCTTTCAAACAAAAAAGAAATTTTAAATTTCTTTGGGCAATTAATTTTAAAGGCTTAATATATGCATTCTTGTAAAGTATTGAAAGTTTTATAAATAATTTTATTCAAAATTATATTTAAAAAAAAAAATCTGAAAAATTAGCAGTATAAATTTATTTAATCTTAATACAATGTTAATTATACAATATAAAGAAGTACTTACACAAAAAAATTTAAAATTCGTTGTCTAAAATAATATAAAGCAAACAATTTTTTTAAATACTAATTTTAAACAAACAAAAGCAAAAATTCAAAAGAATTAAAAATTTTAGACTAAAAACCCATAATTGGACACGAAAATAAAAACCATTGAGATATTTTAAGGTTTTGGTAATTTTATTGTTAAATTGTAAAAATGAGAAAACAAATATTTTTTTAAATTTGTTTGTATATATAAAAAATAAAAAAAAATTGAAATAATAAACCATTCTGTTAAATTTTCTTGGAGTTGAGACATTTTATTTTAATTGAAGACTTTAAACACTCTTTCATTCTTTTATTTGATTCACAAAAATTTTGTTAAAACTCCACACGAATACAAAAAAAAACCCAATTTTTAAAAAAAAATAAAAATCTTAAACTTTAAAAAATATAGTCCTTTTGTAATCAATCACTCTCAAAAATCTTATTACAAACAATGCGGATCAATTACGTAAATTTAAAGTTAGAGTTTTTTTTAACATAGCAATTTTTCAAATTATGAAAAGAGTATTTCTTGATTGAAAAACTCTCTACAGGAATTGGTAAAGAGACAACCTTTTATCAAATTAAAACAAAAAATTAGTATTCGCATCATGCGATTAAGGTGCAAGATTAGCTAGAGAGCGGTATTTTACTATTCACTAAAATATCGAGTGACTTTTATTTGTGATTTGGATTATTTGTCTAAAGCACCTTTTTCAATAAATGTCTGATTCACAAGCAAACTTTACGACTGCCAAATTACTATTTACAACAGGTAACCCATTCAGAAAAAAAAAAGATTGTGCTTCATATGTAGACACATCTTCGAGTATTTCAAATATTTAAAAGGCAAATCAAGGATTAGCTAATTTACATAATTATATTTTATTCAAGATAATTAAATTTTTTAAAATTCAAAATTTTTTTTAAAACCAAATATCATTCAAAATTTAAAAGAGAGTAATGTCTCTTTTGGCTATTTAGAATCTAGATGTCTCAGCAGGATATTCTCTTCAATCTTTAAATTAAACCAAGCGACACAATTCAATTGAGTTCAAATAAGTCCATTAATTTTTATTCAATAGGGACATGCGATAAAAAATAATTTAAAATTTGCATTCATCGGTCTACAAGCTTCTTAATTTTGAGTCCGCTCATTTTGACACATTAAAAAGTGAATCTTGTCTGTGTCGAACTCTAATTACCTGTTAAGATCATATCGACTGATTTAGCGATAACTGGTTTTCTGTCCGTTTCCAAAATATAATAGGTCTTCTAATAAAACAAAAACCTTAATTTTATATTTATTACAAAATTTTACTTTGGTAAATATTTAAATTTTTTTTAAATCCAATATATTCAAAAATTAATTCGGCTCACTTTTTCTAGAAAAATCTCACTTGAAAGCCAAATATTTAAATATTTCTTTTTAAAGGTTTAATATATTTTTGAGTTTTTATCCGATTTTTTTTATTTTTTTTTTAATTTCTTATCATTTAAACAATGTTTTTTCTTTTTAATTTCAGAGCCTCGGCAAATAAAAAAATTCACAATAATAGTTTCTAAACTTATTTTGAGATGAAACAAAAATTTAAATATAAATGAAAATCTTTTAAAAAATTAATTTTAGAATATTTTCTTTTAGCTTGATTCTAAATTAGGATCATGGGATAGCTATTTGGTATTTTTTGGTATTTTTTTTAGTTAAAGATTATTTTAAACCGACGATTCGCTTATGGAATTTTTGTCTAATAAGTTAGCATTTTACAAAGCATATCAATCAAAATTATTCAATTATAAGCTTAATATTTTACCTTATCTAAATATAAGACCAAGAAAAATTCTATTTATTTTAGAATTGAAGCAGAAAAATTATTCTTGTATCGTTGATGGTTTAAGTTTTTTGGCCAAACAACTTAATTTAATGTCCACTTAATAATCTGTTTCAGACATTTTATTTGGTAATTTTTTAGATGGAATGACGAACTTTCCAGGAAAGTGAGTAAATGGACTAGGATTTTGTATCAATCAAACTGAATTTTAATGACGAATATAGACCCAGTCTTACTAAAATATGTTTGAGAAGGATCATAAATCTTTCAAAAACATACTCCGAGATAAGAGATTTTATTACCTACAAGTGTCGTTAATAAGTTGAGCGACCATATGCTTGTTCTTAGCGGCATTCTCGGAGAGGAATTACGTAACATAATTTTGTTCATTTAAATTTTATTTATTCAAGATAATATCGTAAAACAATTGAATTAAGTAAAATTTAAATTAAGGTAATAAAAAGTTATGCTGATATTTTACTTAATTAGCATGTCCGTTCTTAAATTTAGATTGTAGTAAATTTAAATTTAACAAAATTGATTCAATCTTAACCTTTAAATTTATTGTTTGGAAACTAAAATTGGCAAAAAAAGGCTAAAATATCAGATATTATTTTACTATTTTGAACCTGTTTTGATACAATAGAATGCATTTAATTGTTAAATGGTCTTTTAATTTAAACCAAGCTCTGACTTTGAATGCAATTTTAAAAAATATTTATTTTTCTAGCTAAAATTTTAAATGAGTCGAATTTCAAATAAAAAAGTAAAGTTTGGACTATTTAAAATTTTCGCTATCAGAAGATAATACGCTGCGTAATTTGATAGTTTAGCCGCATTATTTTCAATTCACTTTATATTTTTATCGGGCTTCAAAACAAATTTAGGGACAACAAAAATCTTAAAGTTAATTAAATTTGATTCTTAACTATCCATAGCGATAAACCTTTTTTTTTTAAACTTTTAAGTCTTCATATAAGCATTTAACCTTTAAACGCATTCGCTTAACAATTAAAACAATATATTAAATTACAAAACCATTCTATTAAAATTAAATCATTTTATTATTTTAAGATAAGAATTTGACTTTAAAAAAAAAGAAAAAAGAAGCAATAAATTTTTTTTGTGAAAATGATGCTAGGGTCGGTTATTGGTGAAGTGCGCTCAATTGTTAATAAACATGATGATGATATTATTGACAGATACAACCACCGCTACACGGTCATAGCTCTAGCTATTTTTATTTTTGTTATTGCTAGCAAACAATACTTTGGCGAGCCAATTACATGGTAATTTATTTGGAAAAAAGTTAATAAGATTTTTTTTAATTCTCATTTAAAGCTGGACTCCAGCTCAATTTACTGGTTCACACAATTCCTATGCAAATACAATATGGTAAGTAGTAAAATAAAAGTTTAAAAAATTATTTTAATTTCTTAAAAGTTGGACTCAAGGGACATACCCTGTAGGAGGAGACCAGCCGTACCACACAGTGGATAGGACAAAAGTTTTGCCCTATTACCAATGGGTTCCTTTTATTTTGTTGTTTCAAGCAGCTTGTTTCATGATTCCCAATCTTATTTGGCACACGTTCAGTAAATCAGCCGGAATTGATATCACTTCTCTGGGACAAAACGCCAGTGCTTTGGATAACTTTGATCTGGAGAATAGAGAAAAAACTATAAACCAAATAGCTAGACACATTCACATTGCCATTAGTTCAAAATATGACTATTTGCCCACATTTAAAAAATTCAACCTCAGAGACCGATTGCCTATAGGTCGTCGGCACGGAAATTACCTCTTTGTTGTTTACCTGTTGGTCAAGATGATTTATGTGCTCAACATATTTGCACAATTGATTCTTATGGACTCCTTTTTTGGCTTCAAGTATCATTCATACGGTCTGGATTTTTTGAAAAAGTTTCTGATCGGCGACGACTATTCCAGAATAGACCGGGCTTTTCCTCGCGTCACATTCTGTGATTTTAGAATAAGAAATTTGGCTGACAATATTCACCAGCATAGTGTACAGTGTGCTTTGCCAATTAATTTATTTAATGAGAAATTTTTCATTTGCCTCTGGTTTTGGTTGATATTTTTGGCAATAGTTACCATTTTCAATTTCTTCTCGTGGTTAAAGATTGTGTTCACTAGTTATAGAAAAAATACAATTACCAAGTACTTAAAGTCTTTGAAAAAGCTTGGCAGTTCAGATAAAGACAAAGAAATTCTAGATACATTCGTTACTGATTATTGTCATTTAGATGGTGCATTTATTTTTAACCTTTTGAGAAGAAATAGTAATTATATAACCACTTCGGAAATTATAAGCGCATTGTACGAACGATATTGCCGCGATTATATCCGACCACCTAGAAGATCAATTGTCATGAGTTCTTATAACAAGGACAATGTGGAAATAGATCTAGAGACTGATGATTATGATGAAAAAAAGCCATTCAAAGAATAATTAAAGTATCATTAGTTTAGAAAAAAAAATTTTATTTTTATTTTTTTGATGGAAATCAGATATTAATAAAATTTTCAAATTTTATTTTTCAATTATCCCATTTTTTAATTTTTTTTGACCCTTTTATAGTCATATCTGAATAACAGTTTTTTTAATGAATTTTTTGATTTTATTTAAATAAATTTGAAGATTTAATTGAACTATTTTCAATTCAAAGTGTTAAAATTTTTTTTGATGCTCAAAATAAGAGTCTCTTTTTCGAGCTTTACTTTATCTTATAATAAAACTATTTTTTAAATATTGTCTTTAAAAGCGTTCTTTAAATATTTTTCCAAAAGTTAAGTTCAATTGCTGGACCTCTCAAACAAATTTTGCTATCAATTTAAACTTTATTTTTTGTTATCTTATATCAAGTGTTTGTATTACTTAATACGAAATTTGACACCTGACTTTCGATTTTTTCAAATTTGTTTTAATTTGAAAATAAAACATGAATTATTTTTCTTTATTTTAATGCAAAAAATTTAAAATTTCTCAAGAATTTCTAATAAATAAAAAAAAAAAATTTTAAATTCTTCCATTCTTTTGAAAAAGTGCAGCCTAAGCCCGCTTTTTAAGTTAATTTACTTCTGATTTCTTATTTAGCTGATTAAAAGAAATACTTCTCACATCTAATGTGTCTTATCTTTTGAGTTTTATTACAAAAAATGCTAAATAACAATATAAAATATCCAATTCCAAAGAGATTTGGCTTGATTCTTGTATAAAGAATAATAAAATTAATTTTAATAGAAGATATTGAAATTTATTGATCGTGAAAAAAAAATATTTATTAAAAAAGATTTTGATTGAAAATAAATTTTTCTTAAAAAAGAATAAACAAACAAGAAAATTTTAAACAACAATTTAATTTTCCTCATTTTCAATTTTAAATTAACTTAGATTTATTTTAATCTCTTTTTTCAATTTTAAATCGCCAATAAGGGGTTAATTGAAATAAATAATAATATTTATTATTTTTTTAATCGTCCTTATAATCAATCTTTCAAAATTTCTGAAAAATAACCAATTTTAACTAATCATAATAATTTCAGATAAATTATTAAATTACAAATAAAAATTTTTAATTATAAAATTTATATTTACTTTATCAAATTCTTTGTTTTATTAATTCTTATTTTTATTAATACAAATTTTTTATTCAGTAATATTGGTAAAATAATAAATAATCGTCACAGTTAAAATATAAATAAAAAACTTTAACTAAAAAAAATTTAATCATAATAAAAGTTAAATAGTTTTAATAATTACTTTTATTATGATCATTGACTTCATAAGCCTAATTTGAAGGTACATATTAGCAAAAGAATAGGGAAATTCATTTTTATTAATAATTTCAAAATTAAATATGATTGCCCGAGTACTTTCCGTATTTGAGAAAGACTTGAACATTCTCTAATTTAACGTAAAACCCTTTTTAAACAGCGTGTCACTAATCTTGAATATCCAGCTAGAGTAACATGTTTTTAAACTGACAGGTTTCAAAATGATAAAGTGACATGTCACTAATACAGATAATAAACCAAAATTAATGCAAGTTTAAGTTTAAAATCATGACTGAGTATCTTTAAAAAATAATTAAAAAAAGATTGTTTAACATCAACCAAGTATTATGTATAATTCTGCATCGATAAAAATTTTGCAGAATAAAAATTAAGCATTTAATGTATACTGTAAAAAATAATGCCTCTGGAATAAATTTATTAAAAAATAAATAATGTGATACTTCAAATTTATAAAAAACCAGCTCTATTTGATTAAAACTTATATGAATTTAAAACATTTGTATTTATTAATAAAAAGCATTGTTTATTTTAAAAGACTTCTATTTATAAAAAATAAATGCAATTATATAAGAAAAGACTTATCAATTTTTATATCAATTTAAAAAAAATTTATTAGTAAACGACAACTTTTTAATAAAAATATACCAATTTCCAGCTCGAAGACCAACTGTTAGTTCTCAATTGACCAAGTTCATAATTAATCTATATTTTTGAATTATTCAAGCTTTAATTATGCAATGGTCGTTAGAGATTATTTCAATCTGTTTTAAAATAAATTTTCGGAAAACTTAACTCTAAAATGTGTTCTAAAAGTAAAAAATAATTAAAAAAAAATTTCAATAATCTTTGTTACATTATTTTTATTTCATTATTTAAGTATTAATTAAATTGATTAAAAATTTTATAAATTGATGATGAATTGTATTTTAGCGTTTTGTTTTAAAAAGAGATTTGATTTTTTTTGAATCCATAGAATTACAGTACAAATTACAACTAACTTGTACGCATTTTGTTCTTCAACTCTTCCTCGGCTCTTCCTCAACTTTTTCTTTCTCCACTTTTCCTTTAGGAAGAGTTGAAGAAAAGAAAGAGTCGAAGAAGAATTGAGGAAAGGAAATGTACAAGTTAGTTTTAAATTGTACTTTAGATGTCAATTTTGAGATAGCTTTTTTTTCGGTATTGAATTTTCATTACAAGTCAAATAAATAACATCAAGAATCAAAAGCTTGAATCTCAAGAAGATATTTCGATCACAAATTTATTAAGAAATTCTATAAAATGAAAAATGAAATTACTTTTTGAAAATGCTAGAATCAGTTTGTTAAGAAATCCTGAATTACTTTATTAAAAAGATTTTTAAAAAAAAATTTATTTGATTGTCATTCAGGATTTTTATAAAGAAAAACAAATTAAAATAAAACAATTATCAATTTTTTGTTTTTCTAAAATTATCACACAAAACTTAATCATTCTCAAAAGCACTTATCTAATAATTAAGATCAAGAATACCTTGAGAAGAAAATATTAAAAATTTGTAATTATTTCTACCTAATTAAAAAAAATAATCAAAATTTCTGAAAAAATCTCCACAATTATAATAAACAAAATTATTAAATTTTCAAGAAAAACAGTTTTATTGATTTATTTTTTAAGAACTGAGTTGGATCTGAAGTTTGTCGAAAAAATTTTCATATTAAATTTACTATCTTTTCATCTTTTATTTGTTAATTATTTTTTTGTTTTTTTAGTGAATTTCGTGTGGGAATTTTAAGAGAACTAATTTAAAATTATTTAAGTACTAAAAATGCCGCATAAAGCTTTAGTTTGAATCATGTTAAACTGACGCCTTAAACCATGTTTCTAAAATCAGTTTCTTGAGAGCATCATCTTTAAATTTTTTCAATTAATTACTGGTTTACACAATAATAATATTATTTGCCGATTAAAGACCAGGCAGAATAGTAAAAATTCTCACCTAAGTTTACTTTAGATCAGACTGAACAAATAATTAGCAAGCTTAGAATGTCGAAATTCTATAAAAAATCAATAACTCTTATTAAAATTAATTAGCTTTACTTTACACAAAATCAGATCATTTATCATAAAATTCTGATGGAACCTAATCAGCAGTCTATATAAAGATACCAAGTGATTAGCTTATATCAGGCAACTTCTATTCCTTGAGATTATTATTCAAGGCAAAATATTAAATTATTAATTAGCAGCATATCAATATTTTTGCTTTTTTATTTAGCATTTGTCTTTTTTTCCCACTTTATTAATTAAGAATTGTTAATCATCATAATTCATTATAATTTTTCTGTCGAACCGAGAACAATTTGTTTGGAAATATTTTCGGAGTTGTCGTTCTGCCGAATTAAGTTCGATTTTTCCAACAAAAAAAAATTTATTGTTAAAATGAAGAAAAGAGAATTAAAGACAAGTATTGAATGTTTATAAAGAATTAGACTGAAATCGTTTTATTATGCAGCAACAATACAAGAAAAATTCTTCTTCTTAGTAGTTTATTTTGGCGAGTGTCTCTTTAAAATTTTCTAACTTTCAAATTAAAAATTTTATTTCTTATTATTTTTCTCGAATTACCTCGGTAATCTTAAACTAGACAAACAATTTCGAATTAAACGTTTGCTAACCATTTAGAAATGAGTATGTATATTGGTGGTATCATATCGGTGATAATATTCTACTTATTAATTCTGGGAGTTGGCATATGGGCTGGAAAAAAGCAAAAATGTACCGAAAAAGATCCGGACACGGAAGAAATAATGCTTGCAGGCCGCAACATTGGACTTATTGTTGGAATATTTACAATGACTGGTAATTTATTTTTATGGTCAAATTAGAAAAATAATTGTTCAATTAATTGAAAAATTAGTTTTTAAAAAATCAATATTTAAGTATCTTGAATTTATTTTCCTTCAGGACTTAATTATTCATAATAAGCAGTTTGCACCAAGTTTGACTGAACATTTCCAACCAGCAATTTAAGATTCTAAAATATCTAATGACAAAATATTGTTTTAATTTTATTTTTGGTTACAAAATGATTTGGTCACGATTTTTCTGTCAAAATCAAGTGTGCAATTCAATTTGGCATTATGTAAAATTTATTTTACATACACATTTTACGTAAAAACATATAAGGTTTCATTAAAAATTTATCGAGTTGCTGAATTAAATACAAATGAGAAAAAATGAATTATTTTTTGATAATTAAAAAAACTGCTTAGAGTTTAATTTTAAGTTCTGACGCAAATAAAAAAATATAAAAATTGAAAAATATTTCATCTTTCTAAAAATAAATTAATTAATTGTTTAGAATTGATTTATCTGACGTTAATCAATATATTTTAGCGAAAAAATTTAATTCTTTTAAATGTTTAAATTTAATTCGAACTGATTGAACCTTTGTTTGGAAATAAGATTTAAATTTATTTTTCTCATTTTAAAAAAACTAGACTAATCTATTTTTAGCAAATATTTAAAAAAAAATTCAATTGATAATGAACCTACAAATACAAAATTAATTTTTCAATTTACCAATAGGTTTTTGCTAAATTCAAGATTTGTATAATCAGTTTCTTAAAAAAAAATTGTAAAATTCAAGAAAAATTGGATTTTCAATTTTTTACGAAATTTTATAGAGTTACTAGTTATTTATAAAAATTTCAGTGAAGAATAAATTCTTTTAAATAGCAATTATAAATCTATTGAACCATAACTAAAGATTTGAATTCAAAAATAAAATTTACAATGTTTCTAAATTTTATAATTTATTTTATTAAATACAATTATTACAAAACAAAGTTTCATGATAAAAAAAGTAATGATTTTTTTCATATAAATATTGCCAGGACAGGGATGATTTTTATCAAATCATTAGTAATAAAATAATAATTAATTTTAAGTAAGATTAATTTTCTTTTTTTGGCATTAGGTCATAAGAAAAAATTATTGACAAAAAATTTATGAAATTATTTTGTTCTTTATTTAAACATCAATTGATCATGAAATTTAGGTTTTGTGAAATTCAGTAAATAAAAAATCCAATAAATTCAAGTTCAAAATTAATTCTGAGAATACAATGTGCAATACAATGAGAATACAAATAACATGATCCAACATACATAGTTGCATTATTAACCGAATTTTGTCTTAACTCTGAAAATTTTCTAAAATTGAAAAACTTATATATCTCAGTGTGGTAAATTCCACCATGTTGCATTCTAAGAACTTATTTTAAACTTATCAGATGAAAAAGAAAGAAAAGTCAGTAGATTTTTTATGTTTTGTTCTTTAACTGTTTAAGATTTATTTTACTTTTAAGTTCAAAGTTAAAAAATTATAACTTTTTGATCACTCAAAATTTAGCTTCAAGTTCCGGAGCTTATACAAAATTTAGTAAAATGATTTTTTTAAAAATAAAAAGCAGATTTTTTGTATTTTTATTAGTAAATTACGCCAAAAAAGAAAATTTTATTTTTAAGCTACATGGGTTGGTGGAGGTTTCATAAATGGAGCTGCCGAAATGGTTTATTCAAGTGGTTTGATATGGTGTCAAGCGCCGCTTGGATATGCACTTAGCTTGGTATTTGGAGGATTTTTGTTCGCCCGAAAAATGAGAAGAGAAGGTTACGTGACCATGATTGATCCATTTCAGCGCAAATACGGCGAAAGAATGGGCGGATTATTGTTCATACCAGCTCTTTTGGGAGAAATATTCTGGACAGCTGCTATTCTATCAGCTCTTGGTGGAACAATATCAGTCATTATGAAGCTTGATAACACCACTTCAATTATAATATCGGCAATTGTTGTCGTAATTTATACTCTTTTTGGAGGCCTTTACTCAGTGGCCTACACCGACGTGGTTCAATTGTTCTGCATTTTTGTCGGATTGGTAATTTAATTATGTATGCTTTTTAAAAAAAATCTAAACAATTTTAAGATTTTGTCTATTCCTTTTGCATTGAATCATAAAGCAGTATCAAATATTTTTGATTCTGAGGAAAACTTAGTTGGCGAAGTTCAACCGATAGACATATGCTACTATATTGATTTGATGCTGGTCCTTGTTTTTGGTGGAATACCTTGGCAAGTCTATTTTCAAAGAGTATTGTCTGCCAAAACTGAAAAAAGTGCAATGTATTTATCTTACATAGCTGCAGTTGGTTGTTTTGTGGCCGGAATTCCGCCCATAGTCATAGGTGTTATTGCAAAATCAACAAGTAGGCATAAATTAACTTTTTGGTTAAATAACTTAATCCTTCAAAAGTTAATTCTGAATATTTATTTTAAACTACTGGATTCAAAATTATTTGGCGTGTTAAATTTTAAAATTCTAATTTCTGATTTTATAACTAATTTTACTTTATGATTTTACTTTAAAAATAACATGGTAAATAATTCGCATTCTCTAAACAATTTTTGTTCAAGACCATTTAGTTAAATATTTTGATTACTAGAAAAGAAATTTTTAGATTTCAATAATTTTTGATTCAAACTCAAGAAAATTAAATAGAGAGTTGAAAATTTATCACACAATAGAAAACTAAACACAATTAAAAAATTTTAAGTAATTTACACGAGGATTTTACCAAATTTTATGATAATTCACATGAAATACAGTTAAATCTTAAAAGTGAAATTGCGAAAATTTTCAAAAATAATTGTTATTTTACGTTATTTTTCGTTTATTTTAGGAGACAGAAATAGCCCATTATTTTTTTTTTGGACATTTTTTTTGGCTAGAATTTATTTATTGCAAACAAAAATATTTACAATTAAACTTTCGAAAAGCAAGATTCAATGGAAATTTCAACTTAATTTTTTTTAACCTTAAAATAAAGTAAAAACATGATTATTTTGGTAAATTTTTTTTTAATTTCTACTTCTTGCATTTTACGGTAATTTACGTGAATTAAAGTTAAATTGGTTAAATGCTCCCCTTGAATCACCACAGTTAAATCACTGTTTACCCACAACCAAAAAATTTTCACCACAGAAATTCATTTAGCCCTCTCAAAAATTTTTTAACAAAGAAAACAAAAATTTTTGACACAATTTTTGATTTTTTTAAAAAAACTTTTCACCATAACATAACTTTTGAGCACAGTTTTTTTCACAATTTTATCAAAATATATTAATTCATTCTAATTAAAATGCCGATGATTTTAAGAAATAAAAAAAAACTCGGATTTTTTTGAGATAATTAGATCTCAAAAAAAATAGAAGAAAATGCAACTTGGGTAATCGCCATCAATCATAGTCAATGGTAGACCAAAAATAACGGGTAAATTGTTTAGCCAAATTTAAACAGATTAAATAATAATTACTTTAAGACTTTAAAACTTTATTTATTTAATAAATTTTTTTTTTCAAAATCTGTGTTTAAAAGTAAAAAAAAATAAATATAATGATATTTTAATTTCCTGTTAGGCACAGAAAAATTGTGCTAAAAAGTGATCTGTGTGAAAAAATTTCTAAACTGTGGATAACAGTTTTTTCACTGTGGGTAACCAATTAACTCTTTATTTAAATAGAAAAAAATCTAATTTTGAAAAGAAAACATGGAAAATATTTACGGTAGCAAAATTGACGAAAAAAGAAACTTTTAAAATTTAAAGTATTTTCATTATTTTCTATTTAGTATGTTTTAAATTTTTCTAAAATTTAAAATAATCAACGCTTGTAGGATTTATGTATTATTATAATTTTAATTAAAATAAATTAATCAAATTTAGACTGGACAATGACTGGATATGAAGGAACACTGCCCATTCCATCTGAAGATGAAAAGCTCATTTTACCAATGGTGATCCAGTACTTGACTCCCTCAGTGATATCTTTTTTTGGATTAGGCGCCATCTCAGCTGCAGTAATGTCATCAGCAGACTCTAGTGTGCTCAGTGCTAGCTCGATGTTTGCCCGCAACATTTGGAAGCTTGTATTCAGACAAAAGGCCAGTGAACGAGAAATTCTTTGGGTAATGAGGCTTGGAATATTTTTTGTAGCCTCTCTGGCCACAATAATGGGAATAACAATAACATCAGTGTATGGTCTTTGGTTTTTATGCTCTGATCTGGTCTATGTTGTTTTATTTCCACAATTATTCAGCGTAGTGTACATCAAAGATACAAATACATATGGGTCCATGGTAGCTTATTGGGTTGGCATCGTGCTTAGACTGTCTGGAGGCGAGCCATTGTTTAATCTTCCACCATTGATCAAATTTCCTTTATTTGACGAAGTGAATAATATTCAGAAATTTCCATTTAGAACAACTAGCATGTTAATCAGCTTCATTTTAAACATATCAGTATCTTATCTATCCAAGTTTCTCTTCGAAAACGAGTACTTGAGAAAGGAATATGACATTTTCAAATGTGTCACTAACATACCTATTGAATCAATTGCATTGAAAGACAGTGTGACTGTTGATGAATTTTCAAGACTTAATATAAGTGTGAGCAATGGTCTTAAATATACCAATGAAGACTTACACAACATGATTAAAGATGAAAATGAGCCAAAGCCAACTCAACATTAAAAATCCTAATTGTAAATTCAATTTAAACATATCATAGGGTTTTTAAAGATTTTAATTCGATTGATAAAATCTTATTTATTTGTATGATTTTCCCTTTTTTTGCGGATATGCATCTTCTTTCCTTTATTTTACCTTTTGTATTTTTGTTATTCAAATTTTAGTAATAGACGGATGTTTTTTAAGACAAATCATTCTAAAAAATGTTCTTTATAAAATAAAATTTTAAAAAACATATCATAGGAATACACATATCAAATATTATCTTATTAATTTTCAATCAATTTTTAAATAAAGCTTTGAGTTTATGTTTTTTTATTTAAGATCTTCCTTGAAAATTTTAATTTTTTATTTTTTGTTTAAATTAAGAAAATAAATTCACCTGATGATTATTTTATGTTTTATTTTTTAGTCCGAAAATATGTTTCGACATTAATGAAACTGCCTGGAAACTACCTCCTTTGAAACTTAAGTTAAATAACCAGGAAAAGCGAATTCAATAAATTGTTCAAAATTTTGTCTAGACACGTCATTTGATAGATTAGACTGATCAGAAAATATAAATTAATATTATATCAAATATAAGAAAAGATATCGGATCCTAAACCATTTTTATTTTTTTATAATTAGTACGTTTATTGCATGTAAATGGGAAATGAAAATTTGACTTATCTTGGTTCTCGTATATCAAGTTTCAAGGTTAATCAACAGAATAGTGGTCATTTCTCAAGATTAAATTATTCAAATTTGGCAGAAAAATTAAATTCAAAAATTTTAAATTAAGATAATGACGTAATTTTGCCCAGCGCAAATCTAAATTATATAATAGCTAAAAACTAATACATTTTTATGATAGATAATATTCTGTGCAGCAAGAAATAAGCCACTTAAAATTAAACAGACAAATAAAAATTAAAACATTTAATTTTTAATTTTTTTTTTATCAAATTTTTGACACCATCAGAATTGACGAGAACAAGAATTATCATATTAAATGTATATTAATATTTGATTGTGAATAAGGAATCAAATATCTTATTGTAAAAATCATTAAATTTGTTCATTGTATCTAATCAAAATTAAATTTTATATTTCAAAGAATCGATCAAAAGATAATTCGATAATTTAATACTCAGAATTCAAAATTTTTTTTCAAATGCAAAATATCACTCCATTTGTAGACAAAACCATTACTTATTCGCATAAAAGCTCTAAATTAAAAAAATGCACATGATAAATCATTCCTGTAATTCATAAAATTAATTTCTTTGTTGTCAAATTTTATTTAAAATTTAAAATTTATGCAACTTGACAAAAAAATATTAAACAAAGCTTTTTTCAATCTTATTGTATTTGAAGCAGAAATTTTTAAGAATTTGGCGAAAATTCTCATTAAAAAAACAATAAATAGAAAAATTGAATGACAAATTAACAATAATTAAAAACTTTGAGATCATCATTCCATACATAAAATTCATAGATTTATTTAATTTACTATCAATAGATATAATATGAACAACTAAATTTGGAAATTGACAAATAAAAAATAAGAAAACAACAGCTATGAGCATACAAGTCACTTTGGTCCTGCCTAGTTTATTTTTTCTGGTACCATTTTTGCACTCTCGCTTGACATTTTCTTCTTTTCTAAGATCAGTTTCCTCATTATTGGAATAACTAAATGAAGAAAGAGCTGATATTTTTTGATTGTAGCGATGTTTTTTTTTATCTTCTTGGCTCACCAATTTGGCATTCAAACGCTTATCGGTCAAAATTCCCAAGCGCTTTCTGCGCTGTTTGGCTATCATCAGTTTGAACAACAGATAAGAATTGGTTATGAGCAAGATTGAAAAGGGAATCAAATAAACAATCGGTAGATAGAGCCAAAAATTTATCAGCTGGTTAAATTTGGTATTGGTACCAATAGCTGTACGCACCACTGAACATCCTTCATATTTAAATATAAACCAATATGGCACGCAGTACAAAGCGCTGGCTATATAAACTACTATTATAATTTTTTTAGATTTATTCAGTTCGATTTTGTTGGAAAGTTTTGAGTAGTTTTTCATTTTTGCCAAATAGATGCACATAAACTGGTTGACAGACACACAAACTGTGAGCATTATGCAGGCCATTTGAAATGTGTTGATGATAGGATAGAAAATTGGATAGAAAAATGCTATCAGACAAAATGGTATTTCGAATTGGTAGTACGCTGTCAGGCGGTATAAGATAGAGTTGATCAGCAGGCCGAATAGGGCAACAAAGCTGCAAAGGCAGAGATTTGACAAGAAAATGTTTGTGGTATTCCGCATCTTGGGACTTATTAGCACAAAAAATGAAAGACAATTGCCAATTAGACCAACTGTAATGATTGTTAAATTGATCCAGTCCAAGAATATTTGTATACTGCCTGAGTAAAAATATGAACCAGTGGTCGTTTGGTTGCTTGTGTTTAGACTCATTATTTTTTGCTATTTAAAAAAACATGGTGAATTTAAATATTTATTTTTATCTAAAATTTATTGAAATAAAATAAAATATATGTTTTTACAATAAGTCTAAAAGATAAAATGTTCAAAAATGGGATTAAATTAGTGCCATTTTCATTTTGATTATTTTTTTTTTGAATATTTTAAATCAAATTGAAAATGAAGTAGTCTTTTAAATATTTTATTACAGGAAAATTATTTAATGAATCATGATCGATGACACAAAAAAAGTTTTTTTGCTTCAAAATCAAAATATCTTGATTAAATTTTTTTTAGATTTTGATTTAATGATAGAACAAAATCTTTGCGGGAAGTAATCAAAACGCTTTCAAAAAGTCAATGATTCTTTTTGTTTACCATTTGAAGTACCCAAGAAAAATGCTTAACTTGGATTTTAAACAAAATGATTTGTATTTTTCAATTACTTTGCATGAAGTAAGATCTAAGCAATTTACAAATTAAAATTATTTTAAAAATCTGCTATTTGTTATCAAACCGACACCAACAGCATTTGAGAAATTTATTAAAAAAATAGTTTTCTACAATGAAGCAATCAAAAACTTTTAACGAATCCTCAACTGATTGATAATAATTGATTTCATTCATTATTGAATTTTAAAAGCTTATAGCACTTTTTACCTTGGAATAAATAACAAAGGCTTGCTTCATAAGGTTTCATATAAACGAGTCTACATTTAAAATTTGACAGCTAAAAGGATTTTTTGTAAAAAAAATCGTATTCAATTTTTAATAGTTTTATGAAAAAATTCATTAAATGGAAGTCTTATTTTTAAAATGAATACAGAAGCTTATCTAAAATTAGATACTTTAAAAACCGCCTGCAAGCTTTCCAATTATCAAATTTATTCGGCCTTTTTAATGTCTGATTGCAAATGATATTTAAGCCACATTTAAAATCTCAAATGAACCTTTTGAAACAAAATTTTTAAATTTATCAATTGCATCATTATATTTAGAATGTTATTTGGATTATTTTGGCGCTGATTTTATTTCTATAAACCTTCATAAAGTAAAAAGAACATGTTTAAATCTTTTTAAAACAAATTGATAAATATTTGTTTTGCTTAATTTCCATTCAAGGTTAGCTTTAAATATTTTTTTATCGAATAAAATTTAAAAATTTTTTTATTTAAAAAAAAAGAGAAATATAAAATTATATTTTTAATTTACAAGTTAAAATTGAAAAAAAGTATTAAATTAGAAAAATTAGTCTAAAAAGAAAGCTCCCTTTCAACTCCTATTCAATTACTTCTTCCAAAATAATACAAAGTGATGTTTATTTCTAGAATTTATAAATCAAAATTTATTATAAATTTGTTCCCAAAAATGATACAATTTTTATTGTATCTAAAGAAAAACTTTTTAAAAAAGTTGAGAAGTTTATGTAGTTCTTTATTGAGATTTTGTCCTATAAAGAGAATAAATAATTTAAAAACTAAAGCTGAAAAAAAAATTTAGAATAAATGAATAAAAATAAAATAAAGAAAAAGACATAGATAATGAATGCAAAAGGATATAAAATAACAAAATAATAATTATAATCGATTCGAAGAACATCAAAATTTTAAATTATTTTTCATTTTCAAATATTTGATTCAAAAATTTGAACAATAATTCTTATAGAATTCTTAAAAAAAATTCAATTAATCCTTGAACCGACTATACTATACTATATGTTTCTTTATGTCAAATCTAATGTTTTCATTATTGCCCTTGAGTCTGTCTATATAATTTTTTTGATTTAATCTTTAGAGCAACTTTTCTCCGAGACAGTTATTTTAATCAAGATTAAGTTAAACAATCAAGTCAATCATGTTAGCAACAAGGCACTCTAAAACTTTGGTAATATTTATTTTTTTAATTAAAATAAAAATAATTTAAAAATTATCTAGTGTTTGAACAGGTATGAAATCAAAAATAAATAGGCAATGTATAACGCCCTAAATTTTATTAATTTAAAAATAAATTAGACACAAGTCTTAGGAAGTTCATGATGGTAAAAAAGCTTATTTTCATCCTGCATTTTATTAGTAATTTTCAAAAAAATATCTATCGGTTAGTGAATTGTATTGGATCGATATTTCTGTTTAAATATAAAACATGGTTAAATAGATCTTGGTTTTATTATTTCCGTAAAATAAAAAAAAGCCTCTTCGCTTGAAATTTAATATTATTTTCCCTTATTTCTTTGCTTAAAGTCGAATCAATCTTTTCTACTCACTCGCTTGATTTTTTTTTAATTTTTTTAATTTACTAAATCTAAATACAAAGTATCTAATAAAAATATAAAATTTTCTAAATGAAAAAGATCCTCTACTCATGTAAACTTGATTTATTCAAAATCATCTTAAATATTTTTTAAATCAAAAATATGTGAACAACACTGAAATAGATGTTAAAATTTTTGAAAAACATGATTTTTAATTTTAACTGATAAATAACATGAACAAATGTTTTTAATAAAATAAAAAATTAATTAAGAAAATTCCCTAAAAATTCAATACTCTCTTAGGAAATTTTCAAATATTAAATTAACCATAAATATAATAAATAATATAAGTAAATTATTTATTTTTTCGTGAAAATATAAAAATATTGAATAACATGAGTGGTGTCTAATTCAGATGAAAAAGGTTCTTTATGGTAAAAATTGATATTTGTAAAAAAATCCTATATGTGTACCAAAGCAAAATTCATTAAGTAATTCATAATTAATTTAGTTTTTTTTTCAATTTAACGTTGTCTTGATAAATACTAAAATAATAATTTAATGTTAAACTGAAAATTTTTAAAGCCTTTTATTCAATTCTAATATTAAAAAATTAATAAAATTACATAAGAAATATAAAAATTATTAGAATTTTAATATTTAATCGTCAATTTTTATCTTCACGTTTTCGAGCAGTTATTTATCTCTGAAAACTATAAATAAATCCTTAAAGTATTCTGTGGTGGCTACAAGTATCTTAGATTTTTAATTAATTAATTTTTATCACATTTTAAAAACAAATTTATAAAAACATCTTTTATTACATACTATTGTTTTTTTTTGCTAATATCAGCTCTTTTAGAACTTGAACTACTCCCGGGAGACATTTTTCATTAAATAACATCAGCACATAATTAAATTTATTATTACAGTTGGAATTACATTTGAAAAATACGGTCAAATTCAAATTAATTGAAGAATACTTTGAACGCATGTCACCAAGAGCTCTTACTTTCATTAACTTAAAAGTTCTAATATTTCAAATGAAAAATTAAAAAAAAAAAATCCAATATTTTCCTTGAACTTTTGACAAAGTAAATAAAATTTTGAAAAAATTTTAATTTTATTAAATTTTAGCGGAAATTTCGAAATTTAAACAACAAAATAAAAACATTTCTTTTCTCAACAACAAAAAATCAGCTTTGGCAAAGATTCTTTTAAAACCAATCTAAATTTAGGACTAAATAAACAATAACAAACAAAATTGAATGATAAATTTATGATTAACAACATTTTTGATATGACATAACAGTAATTTAATAAATATGATGAGCTGCATCTATCAGTATTTGATGAGCATACCATTGATTGAATAATGTGCAAAATAAGTGCTGGAAATTGGCAAATAAAAAACAAAAATACCACTGCAATGAGCATAATAGTGATGCTTTTATTGATTGTGGATTCTTTTTTATTTTTTTTCACCTTGGTCACACTATGCCGTGGCTTGTTCAAACTTACACTAAGCTTGTACAAATTGGCCCCGTTTGACTTGAGAGGATTCTTCAAAGTCACTGTCATCAGAGAGCTGCTCGCCTGGCTCTTTGCTTGGCCAGAACAAGCGTCTTCCAAGTCTTCTTCATTCTCTCTGTGCTTTTTTTCCTTGAGACCAAGTCTTTGCTGTCGTTTTTTCTTCATGGCAATCGTGGCTATCAGATAAGCATTGGTAAAGATAAGAATGGAAAATGGGATTATGTAAGCTATCGGTAGGTACATGTAGAAATGAACTATTTTTTTAAACAAATTTGTCCGGGCTATCTCGGTTTCTTGCAGACCATTCTCATTTGAATAGGTAAATTTTAGCCAGTAAGGCACACAATAGATTATGCTTATCAAAAACATCAGAACCACTATTTTCAAGGCCCGCTGACACTCTTGTTTAGTCGAGTTTTTCGACTGGGATCTTAATTTAGAAAAATAAATGTACAAAAATTGGTTTACTGACACACAAACTGTAAGAAGAATGGATGCCATTTGAAATGTGGTTATTATCGGGTATATGTATGGATATAGTCGGCAAAGAAGAATGAAAAGTTCTGGAAAATTTTCCTGGTACATAGCTATTAGTTCATACAGAACCGAGTTTATGAGCAAGCCAAACAGTGCTATGAAACCAGATACGCACAAGCTTGACAGAAAAACATTGGTAGATATGCGCATTTTGGGACTAGTAAGGATCAGAAATGAGACAAAATTTCCGATCAAACCGATGATTATGATTGCCAATGAGACCAATGAGCTGAATAGGCGGAATTTAATGTAGTTTTCCCACTGAATTAGTTGTTCCACTTGAGACAAATTCGCTGCGTATTTACTAATGAAGCTTTGGTTTTCGGAAAAATACATCAGCTGGTTTGAGGAGTTGGTCATTTTTTAGGAATCTAAATAAAAAATTGGCTTTTTAAAAGGATTTTAATTAAATGATTCGGTCAAACTGAGTGTGGAATGTAGGCATTAGATTATTTTTTTCGCCTAGTTAGAATATCTAATAAAAGAAATCTTAGATCAATTTAGACTTAAATTTTGAATTTTTTTGTTTTCGATCTTTAGCACTGTAAATTAAAATCAATATTTAACTAAAAAAAATTTTAATAACAATTTCGCTTATGAATTCAGAAGCTCTTCAAATCATAAAAGCTTTTCATAAAAATATTGAATGTAAAACAAAAAAAATAAATTGGTTTTAAGATCTTTATTTTTGACTTTTTGAATTTTTTAATTTATTAATTTATGTGGTAAAAAGATTGAAATGAATTTGAGTCGAAAGTACTTAACTAAAATTTGTTGTTGTAAATTTTATTCTCGATTTGACTCTGTTCATCGAAAAAATCAGGTTCTCCAAAATCCATTGATACTTTTTTTCAATTTAATTTTTTTGTTTAATAAATGATAGTAAAATATGATGCCATTTAAATTAAATTTAAATTTTTTTTTCCTATTTTTAAACAAAAAAATCATAATATTACCTATCAATACCTTAAAGTTCAGTCAAAATTCTTACAAGCTTTTCTATTTACATGACATGAAATAAGAAGCATAAATAAAAATAAAAAAATATAAAAAACACTTTTTTCAATTAAATTAAAGGTGTTGCTAAATATTAACATGATTACATTGAGAATTTTTATTCATATTTTCATCTCAAATTTTCATTTTGTATCCAAATGAATTGTTTACTTCCTTTTATCAATTAGGAAGGGAATAATAAAGAAAATTTTAAAGAAAATATATTTTTTATTAAAATTAATTCCTTTTACGATTCTTAGACAATTTTCCTGTCATTCGTCTTCATAAAGATCTCTGATGAGAACAAGGCTTTTAATTAAGAAATAAATAAACAAAATATCTCGAAATCAGTAAGTGTGTAAAGATGGTCTTCAATAATTTTTCAGGTGTTTGATCAAGCTTATTTACAAAAAAGACAAAATCCCCTCACTTTAAAATTTTTTCGATTTCAAGAACATCATTAGATTTTAATTATTGAAACCTTACTACTGTAGAATATATTCTCATGACAAGAGTAATCAATTAAAAAAAAACATGTTCAATTTACATAATTTACAACAGAAATCACACATGGTTTGGCATCAAAAATCTAAAAACTTTCAAAAATAATGCTAAAATAGAAAAAACTGAATTTTAATTAAATTTGTTTTTGAAAGTTTGCCAAAGTATCTTATGAACATGACTTGTAATCTACACTTAAATCAGTCTATCATTAGCAGACTTGATTTGAATTTTTGATTTGAAATCTTTAAAATTTTTCTTCTTGACAAAATTACTAAATTTAGAGTACAAATGAAGCATATCAAGTAAAATAAATTTTTCAACCGAATTTTAAACACTGTTAAACAAGTGTGAATTAGCTCATTCCATTTGATAAAATGCTTTGAAATCTCAGGATATGAGTCACAATTTAGCTTTTAGGGTTTTTAGGAATGATATTAATATTTAAATAGAAAATTCAATTATGAAGATGTAATCTAGCTCCAAAAATATAATTAATAAAAAAGCGGAATTTGAACACAATTCTGCGGTAAAAAGATTCCGCACTTATCAAATTGACTAATATAGATAGATCTGATTTATTTTGAATGCATTTTATTATTATTTTAATACAAAGTTTAGATTAAGTCGAATTATTCATTCGAATAATGCTCCTTTGGCACTAAAAAAATTTTTAAATTAAAACTGCTCTCATTTTCAAAAAGATGCTTTTAGGGGAAAATGTCTAAACTAAATTCTGACTGTATTGCCTAATGAAGTTGAGTGATTAAAAAATTTTGCGTCAAAGCACTTTTTTATTCATCTACAAGCCTACCTTTAAAATAAATTATCGAAGTCTTTTAAGAAATACGAGAAATTTTTTTCTTAAAAAAATTTTCTTTCCTAAATCAATTCTTTAAAGTATTAACTATTTGAAAATTAGATTTTTGATTTAATTTGATAATTAAAATTAATTTCTCGCAAGAAATAAAGATGTCGTAATTAATTTACAAATTGGATTTTAACTTTTTATTTATTGAAAACTGAACAAAGGAGGAAAAAAATGCTTTGTTACTTAAACTAAACACATTTATTTAGAAAATTTTAAGAGACATTAGATCGAAAAATTCAATTGTGTCTAAAATATATGACTAGAAAAACATAATAAACCTTCTATTGCATGTTTTCTTGGTATTTATTAAAATCCATAAGACTAAAGGGTTGATTTTATTTAAAGCTGGTAGTCATTAAAATGATATAGAAAAAATATATTTTTAATTTTGATTATTCAGTAATTGCCGGGATCTGAAATAAATTGTTTATGATGTGGATTTTTTTTTTCATTAAATTTTCTATTCCGATCCGTATAAATTGAACTTCTAAACAACAGTTATTTAAAAAAGAGTAAAATTTTTTAATTAAAATTTCACTACATTTTGAACCGTCTCCAAAGTATTGATCAAATTGTCTAATTGATATTTGTCCAATTCGAGTGCAGTTAAATTGTCTTTCGAGCTCAGCTTATCAGTCTCTAAGGTAAGCGAGCACTTCAGCTCGTTTAATTTTGAAAATTTATCACTACTGTGTACTAGCTAAGAAAAATATTTTAATTTAAATAACTTATTTAATAAAATTATAAATACTTTAAGGCTCCAGTCGAAATTTTTAAGATAAGTATGACCGAAATTTGCCGATTTGGTCATTATTAATTCCTCTAGATCATTTTTTCTGTTCTTAAAAGCGTTAATTAAAACATCGATGTTTTTGGTCAGTTGTAATTTTTCCTTAAACTAAAAACAAAAATTATCTTTTCCATTTTTTGCTAAAATTTTATTAAATTCTAGTT
Source organism: Brachionus plicatilis (assembly GCA_010279815.1). Lineage (NCBI taxonomy): Eukaryota > Metazoa > Rotifera > Eurotatoria > Ploima > Brachionidae > Brachionus > Brachionus plicatilis. The sequence goes on from QEOQ01000487.1 coordinate 310,432, forward strand.
AAATTTTTTTTAATTTTACATTTTTTTTAGACACCATACATTATATTTTTTAGAATTTCGATAATTGAAATTTTAAGCTATCTTACAAAAGATTAAATGAAAATGGGGGTGATATTTCTTGGAAAATATTAAATAAAATACCTAGGCTACACTTAAATTGAAGAAAAAACTTAACAGTAATTAGAAAATTATTGCCGGAATTAGCAATTTGAAAGATGAATTTGAAAAGTGATCAAAAATTTAAAAAGTTTCCTGAAACCAAAAAAATCAATTAATCAACACACGAAGGCATCATCTATTTGCCAAATGTGTCATTTTAAAATATACTCTAGAGAACTATCTTAATTTTGATTGTGTTCTGAAAATTACTTGAAAATTTGGTTGGTTTCAAAGAAATTTAGCGTTTTTTAAATTATTTATAGACAAAATTTAAATCAGAATTATCACGTATAAAAAAATCAACCTATGGATGAATGAATGGATTTGATTATCATTTCAAAAAAGTGTAATTAAAATTATGATATTTACTTCCTGTTCGTTTGGTAAATAGATAAACATTTTTGAAATGTAGTCAAATTCTTTTTCTAATTTCCACCAGTCTTCCAGTTCGATTAAATGAGAATAGTTGACATATGTCAACTTTCCGATATTAATCCAAGAATCAATCAATTCATGGATATACTTGAATTTACATTCAAAAGTTAGATAAATTAATTTTTTTTTAAAAAGTTCACAAAAACCTTAACTAAGCAATTTGAATCGAAATTTTCAATCAATTTGTTCAACCTAGTCGAATCGTACTGGATCATCATGGAGCTACCAAACCGAAAATAATTTTATTAAAAAGTCACAAGAATTTCTTTTTATTTTGATAACATGATGCATTTAAAAAAAATTAAAATAAAATTTTTTTTATATCATTAAAAACTTAACTTTAATTCAAACAATTTAATTACTAATAATAATTTATCAATAGCTGAATGATGTTTTTATAGCTACTTAATTTTAAATGTTACTCAAGTTTAGAGATTTCCTTTTTTTCTTATCTATTTTCCTATAGTTGTAATTTTCGGTGATATATTTCTTCCAGAACCTATGATCAATTAAAAGCAATTATTCTGCTACCCTCAACGGAATATTCAAAATATGATGACCATTTTTTGATACTAAAAATAATATTAAATGCGCCAAATTTTCTTAAACATTCGATCAGAACTTTAAGTTTCAAAAAAAAGTTAAACCTTTAAGATTGTTAATTTTTTTTTTTTTTAATCTTGTCATCAATTAAACATCGCCAGTAGGCGTTTTTTGAAATTATAAATATAAAATATATAAAATATGAGAAAATAAATTAAAATTTTTTCAAACTTTAGGTGGGAGTCACTCTGTGAGCACTGAATGTCTAAAGAATTTAACAATTCTTGTAGTTTTTATTTTTTTCAAACGTAAAATTTGAACTCATTGATGTAAAAAATGGTATACTTAAATTAATTATTATTTTTTAGTTTCAAAAAACAGTCATCTAATATTGAGCAGCCTTTAATAAAGATTTCATAATCTTCAATACTAAAATTAGTTAAAACTGAACCAAAAATTTATTCAAAAATAAAATTTAAACAGAAAACCTACTAAAAACAATAATTAAATCTAATAAAAAATTTATACTAGAGCAAAAATAAACTCTTTAATTTAAATTAACTAAATTAAGTAAAAAATATTTTCCTAAAAATCACGTTTAAAATCCACAAAAAAAGATTGTTTTTCGCAAAATTAATGGTATTAAAAACTTTTGGATAAGATTATTAATTTAAAAAATTAAAAATTATCAAAATTTCTTTCTTTTAGTTCTATTATGAAACATGAACAGAAAATATTTCTTCAATTCACTTGAATGCAAAGAGCGAGAATAGCTATCAAAGTTAGATATTTTTTTTATTATTAAGTGTCTTTTCCCCTTATCTAAATGCATTGAAAACTAAAATTTGTACCGTGGGACATTTTCAATCACTATTTATTTATTTTCTTCGGTGGGCTTTCTAAAATAATAATTTCATTATTTATTTAAAAAAAATAAAATATTTTGATTGGTGAAAAGAATTCTAAAGACTTAATTAAAAAATCAATGAAAATTATTTTTTCTCTTATTTAAATTAATTTATAACTAAAATGATTACTTTTACACATCAAGTCTTTAAGCGATATCTGAAAAATCACTGCCTAGTGTAACTGTAGAGAAATATTATAATTTCTAGAATATTGAGGATATTTTTTTATTTATCAGATTTAATATTATTTTTTAGATTTTACATTCAAAGAATTTGCTTTGTGAAACTCGATACGAAGCATTTTCTGAAAATATTGTTTCTCTCAACTTTAAATAATCGATTAAGATAAATTATTTTATGTGGAAATTCGACTTTCCTACACGAATAAATCTTAAATATCGTAATTATTTTTATTCACTAAAGGAGAAATTTTTGATTAAAAATTTACTAAAACAATAATTTAAATTTTTTTGTTTTAGTTGTATTTAACGAGAAAATTAAAATTAAAATTATTGTCTAAATTCTTAGTAGAAATTAAATGACAAAATTAAAAAAATTTTTCTAGCGATCATTGATCAGACCGCTGAGATTTTTTTAAGTTAATTCAAAATTAAATAGAAAACTTCTAAATTTTATTAAAGATTTTGCTTTTTCTTTATTTTCATTTCTATACTTAAAAACAAATCTCTTAAATTCGTATAAAATAAATAGATAAAAATGGTATATTTATAAATTTCAGTCCTTTTCTAGGCCTAGAAATTGTCTTTTAATTTAAAATTTGTCCTGGAGACTTTATTATTTTTAGAAATTCATCAGTTATTAAATAAAACATTAAAGAGACCTAAAAAATTCTAAGAAATGCAATTTTAAAAATTTAGTATTGTCATGCCAATAAATGGGTGACACAAGCAAGGATAATTAAAAGAATATTTTATTTCACTTGCCAGTGAGTCCAAGTAGAATATACTTCCCCTCTTGGTAGCTGACTTTTTCATTTATTTATAATTAAAGATTAAACAAATAAATAAAGTTTTCACAATCAACTTTCAATATTTAAAAACGATATCTTTAAAATATTATTAAAGTACTTTGTTTTCAAGATATTATATTTATATAAAGAGGCTATACCAAGGGTATGACAGTATTTTGAAATTTTTAATAATAAGAAAAGTCTAATTTAAATTACAATTTGATCTAATTCTTTTTAACTAAAATCTGATATTTAAAATTCCAATTTAAAAAGTAAATTTATTTTTTATAAAAAATATTTGTTTTGATTGTTGGATAAAAAACTAATCTTTGATGATATCGTTAAATACAATCGAAAAAGAGTAAAAGTATTTTTAAATCTTCTGAATTATTTTTGAGTTTTTTTATTAAAGTTTTCTAAATGCGTTTAACTTTGATAAAATTAACAAGTTTCAGAACTGTCTCAATATTGGATATCTTACGAAATTACGAAAAATTCGTTTACCAAAACTCTACAATGAACAAGGCCTTTATTTTGTTAAGAAATCATTTTCTTACTTCATGGAACGAAACCACGACAATGTTAAAGGTATAAAATTTCGACATGTAAAAAGATCATTATGGAAAGATGCATTAAACACTTTTAAAGATCAACAAAAATGGATAGGATTTTTTGAATTTTTGTAAGTATAATTTCTTTTATAAAGACTTAACCAATCGGTTAAAATACAGAATCTGCTATAACTCTAATTTCTTGACAAAGTCGACAAAATCGGAAGCCACAAAATAGCTTATCAGGCACATTCACTTTGATCAAGTAGGTTAGCAATAGATATTTATCAATTATTTCATACATGAGTTCTCTTGATAAATTTTAAATAGCAAGCATTTTATTTGTGTGATTTGAATGTTTATGGCATTGGTAAAAAGCATATTCAAGCCAAATTTTGCCACTATTTGGCTTAATTGCTTTACAATTCAATTCAAATTTATTTATTAATTATTTTTTACAAAAATTTTAGAAGTGTTAAGGCTCTTAACAGCCTAGAAAAAATGTTTATTAAAAATAATGTAATTTTCATTTAAAAAAAATAATTAGCTAAAATATCGCTGATATCAGTTAAAAATCAATCATTTATTATTGATTTTGGAAAAAGCTTTTTGGGCAAAATTATTGAAATACTTGAAAAAAATTGGGTGTAATGTCAAATGAAATAAACTAAACAAAATTTATAGCAAATTAATTGATATTGAAAAATTTTAAACATAGCACGTATTTTTAATTAACAAGTTTGCTAAAAATAGAAACAGTGGTTTTTTAAAATTGTTTTCTAATAAACGTAGAAAATAAAATTAATTTGATATTTCGGTCGTGTTTTTCCTCAATTGAGACATAATAAATCTTTCTAATAAATCTCAAAATTTTTAATTTTTATAATTATGTTAAAATTTTTTTAAAAAAATGCAGAAATTTAATATTACTCTGAGAAGAAATAAACAGATAGATAACAAAAAAAAAACGCCAAAAAACATGATTGTTTTAACGCGTGAAAAAACAGATTGAAAACTTAAATAAAATCACCACAAAACGGAAAAATTTTAAAATTGAAAAAATAACTTTATAAAAAAATTAGAGTTTTAAAAATTTAAGAAGATATTATATACATTGTTATTAAATATATTAAATTAATATATCTGCATTTGATCTACTCAATATTAAATTGAATTTAATTTTGAAATTGTCTAAAAATAAAGTTTTAAGAAAAAAATCAAATAATTTTTTTTACTCATTTTAATTTCCATGTTTTTAGTATGAAATCATAAAATTATACAGTTTTCAATAGAAATAAATAAAATTTATTTAAAAAATTTAAAGAAATTAAGTATCATTTAAAGTTTCTTTAAGAATATTAAGCTTTTGATGCTAAATTTTAAAATTTTTCGAAATTCATTTAAAACAATGTGTTCTAGGCTAAATTAATAAGACACCCAACACGCTTCTTGCCTTTTCAGAATCAAAATTTCTCTCATCGATCCACTCTGTCACGAAGCGAGTCATTGCTGAGTGGATCATATTTATCATTTTAACTATTTTTTTAGATCATACCACACTTATCTAGATAACTGAGAACTATTTACCATGATGCATTTCATTGTCAAACATCAGCAAGATAACAATCAGAATAAAAATAAAAATTAGATTTTTAATATTATCAGGTTGAACTTTTAGAGGGTAAGTTTTTTAAGATTTAGTAATCTTAACTCAAATAATAAATATTTGTTATTTAGATAAAAAATATTTTTTTATTCAAAATACAAATATTAAACCATAAATATTTTTAAAAATTTTTTAATTTACAAAAACGAAATTATTTTATTAATCGATGCGTTTCGACCAAAATGGCCTTCTTCAGGATCTAAAATGACTAGTATTTTAAGAAAAGTTAATTAATAACCCAATAAAATAAAATAAAAAAAATTTTTTGAAAATATAGAAAATTGAAATTTTTCAACATAAAATTGTTTCATTTCACTTATAACAACTTTTACAAAAAAAAATTCAATTTTTCCATCTAACAAAGCCTTATCGAATTTAAAATAAAAGTAAAATCATTTAAGTTTCAATTAATCTTCTTATATCTAGATAGTAAAACATATATATTTTTCTACCTAGATATGAGAAGAAGAATTATTTTAAGAAAGGTTTGAAAACGACTTTAAATAGTTAATAAACCAATTCTTTTAAACTTTTTTTAAACTTTTATTTCAGTTTTTAAAGCCGTTTAAACAATCACGTTTTTTGATAAGAAAAACGGAGAAAACTAGGAAGAAACGAAATTAATAAACGCATTTAAACGGCGTTTTTTAGTCCGTTTTTTTCTCCCGGGATATTTTTAATAATAAAACATAATTAAATAAAAATTTTTAGTTTTGAAAAAAATAAATGAAATTTGCATTGTAAAAGTATCAGAGTTTTTCTAGCGTAGTTATTTTTTACCCAAATCTTTATAAAGTCATCTATAAAAAACTTCATTTTTTGAACAAATTTAGAATTGACAATTATTTCAATTTTTTTAACTTAAATGGATAGAAAATTCGATTTAATTATTGTTTTATTAATTTCTGTACTTTATTTACTTTCTTTTTGTTCGTTTAGAATCTTAATTTTTTTTACTCTGGTCCTTTTTGTACTTTTTGCGCGAAAAGTTCAAGAATGGAATCTACTTTTTGGATGAAGATTAAATAAACATATAAAATGTTACTAAAACATATAAAAAATGAATCAAGCATAAAACTATTTTTACTTTATAAAAATGTGAATCAAAACATAAACTTATTTTTAAATTCTGTGAATAGAACATAAATTAAATTTATCAAAAAGTGATCCAAAACATATAAATTTATACAAAGTATAAAAAAAATTTAAGTCAATTTGATCAATAAAAAAGGTGAAAAAAACATATATTATTCCATTTCGTACCATGGCCTGACTTCTGGGTAAACTGTATAAACTGTATGCTTGCCATTACACTTAAATATTTTATTTTATTGTTTTATTGAGTTCGATATCGGAATTGAATTTAGCCATAAAAATCCATTCGATTTTTCTTTTCATGGTTGAAAAAAAAATTAAATATCTAAATTAAAGGTTTATGTTTTAATCACTTTTCTTCAAAATAATTTCAAGTTAGTTTTTTTTTTATTTCGATATGTTTTATTCACTTTTTGAATAATTTATTTAGTCATTTATGTTTTATTCACATTTAGCAAAAAGTGTATATGTTTTAGTCACATTTTAAGTTAATTATGTTCGAATTTATGTTTTACTTCACTCTTTTACAAAGTTAAAATCTCAATTTTTTCTTTATGTTTTGTTTTTTAAGATTAACATTTTATATGTTTTTTTAATCTTCTTCCCTACTTTTTAATATTCTCATTGTATAAACCTCTTTACTTGCCATTAATTTGCTTCAGATGTTTTTGAGATAAAGCCATTAGGGGATTCGGTGAATTATAATTCTTTTATTAAAAATTTACCAAATTTTGTTTTAATGATTTAGATCATTAATATCTTTCAGCAAAAAATAATAAAAAATTAACTAATTTTAATTTAATTTCATAACTAATCCACAGCTTTAATAAAAAAATTTGAAAATAATAGATTATAATTTCAATACCTAACTTTTAAATTTTTTTAAAATTTTAATAAAAAAAAAATAATCTTTTGACAGCATCATTGTTATTTTGGAATGTAAAATTTCTTTCATTATAATGTAAAATCTTGCAAACAACACCATCAGCTTTTGTTCTAAAATGTTTAAATTTATAAGTTAATAAATATTTTTTAAATTTTACTATAAATTAATAAAATTTAATCTGGATAATATCAAATTAATTTATTTTATTTAATCGGCTTTAAAAAAAATTTGAAAAATTTGAATTGGCTCAAACACAGGAGATATTGATTGCGAAATTGAATAAGCTTAATTTAAAATTTTTCACTGAAAACAATAAAATTTTACGAAAATTTGCAGAAAAAGTAAAAAAAAAATTAAAAAAGAATATTCTTCTTATTTTTACGACATTTAACTTAAAATCTGCTAAATTTTCTGTTATTTAATATTTCGATTTAATTACTGAAATTAAATACTGTATGTAAATATCGAATAAATATCAAAATATATTCATTTTTGTTAAAATTTTGGGAAAAATTTTATTTGAAATCAGGTACCATTTAATTTTTTACATCAAATTTATTATTCTAATAACTCAAGAGAACAACAATTTTAATTTCAATTTTTTATTTGGTTCTTTTGTCCAAGAATTCACATTGGCGTAAATTTTAATGCTTAAAGCCACTTGTTTTACTTTAAACTGAAAAATTATTTTAATAAAAATCAGTTGTCTGTTATTATGAAAAATTAAATGCTCTACAATATTCTCATTATTTAGGAAGAATTTTTAAAATAACTAATTCTTGCAATTATCTTTTAAATGGACCTTGTTCTGCATAAAATTTCTCTTTTTTTGTTTTTCTAAATTTAAAAACGCTATTTTTTTGGCTGTAATTGATTATGGATTTCTGTGCAAAATTTTTAAATCTAAAATATAATAAAAAAAAGAAAAAAAAATTGAAAATTATTTTTATTCGGAATTTTATTTATTCTGAGATGTTTATGGTGTCACCATTTTTGCACAATCAATTATTATTAGATTTTTCAATTTAAACTTATAGTTATGCATGGATATTTTTTGGTCCCAATAAATAAAAAGTATCTAAAGAACAATTTCAATGCCAACATGCTAAAGAATCATAATTGTGAATTGCTAAGATCGTTTTATCAAAAACAATTAACTTCTAGTAAGAAAAAAAAGAAGAAAATATATAAAATCAAATGATCATTCAGGCGCAAAATTATAATTTCAATAAAGAAACTTGGCAAAAATTTTCATTCCAAAGTATAGCTTTGCTAGAGAATATTTTAAAATTTTTGATGAAAATTAAATTCCAAAGCACACAAAAATCTGCTCTGTAGGAAGAAAATATTATTTAAAGAATTTTATCTCAATTGTTGTATTATTTTTGATTAGTTATTAAAAATCTTGAATTAAATTTCGGGTCAGGTGAATTTTTCTTTTTATTTCAGCCTTAAAGAAAAGCAAAAGCTTTTAATATAAATGATCGATTAGTACAAAAATTGCCAAATCGAAATGCAGAGATATTCAAACAAAGACTTCAAATGGTACGAACAGGACAAAGAATGCAATGATGCCAGCATTTTTAAAAGTAATAAGAAACTTTTGGGTGCGGAATGGAACAAAAATCGACCTGTGGAAACTCAAACTTACCGAACAACCCTGGAAAGCCACTCAAATGCCCAGCAAGTACTGATCGATCGCATCATTGAACGCTTGGACGAAATAGAAAAGCAAATGCCAAGCGATTACACTTATGACAATTATCTATTCAGCTCACCAAGTCACAAAAATGTCATATGCACTCGAATGCCGCAGTACACAAAACAGAATATATCCTCTTTTACCATTCCCAAAGATAAAGCAAACCAATTTTTATTTGAACAAGTTAAACTTCAGCCCAAGCTCAGCCAAACTTCCAACACAACTAATGAGTCCGTGGAGCAATTATTTAAAAATATTAAAGCTACCAATGCTTCTGATTCGAATTCTGTAGGATTTTTTAGCATGAATTCTGTATGCCCTCAGTCAAAAGTACCTCAGTCACCTTGTGGGTCAAATAAAGCAATAAAAATTTTAAATGTTCCAAAAATTCCTCCTTTGCCACCTTCATTAATAAAGAGCCCAAATTATTTGGACTCTTATCACTCAGATCAATCCAAGCCATCACCAATATCACCTATTCAAGTAGCATCTGTGGTACCACCACTACCGCCACCGCCACCTCTACCTCTGCCCACCGACTTTGACATAAAAATAACCTCTGGAGAGGAGAACGACTCGCACCAATTGCCCAACAATTTTCTTAGTCAATTGGTCGAGAAGAGGAAAAAGCTCAGGCATACAGAGATTGACTCTGGACCTGCTCACGATCAAAAAAACACTGACTTTTTTATCAAAGAGCTTAAAGAACGCCTCAATGTTTACCTAGAGGACTCGGATCGAGCTAAAAAAATAGAAGAGAAATTAAATCAAAATTTAGATAAAAATGAAGTAATAAAATCAAACGAAGAAGACTCAGATCAAGCTAAAAAAATAGAAGAGAAATTAAATCAAAATTTAAATAATAATGAAATAAAAATATCAAATGAAGAAGACTCAGATCAAGCTAAAAAAATAGAAGAGAAATTAAATCAAAATTTAAATAATAATGAGATAAAAAAATTTAATGAAGAAGACTCAGATCATGCTAAAAAAATAGAAGAGAAATTAAATCAAAATTTAAATAACAATGAAATAAAAAAATTTAATGAAGAAAATAATTTTATTAAAGTCAACGGTGTGCTGTCAAAAACAAGCTCAGCATCAACTCATTCTTTGACCAAATCAACTTCTAGTGTGACCAAAAAACAAAGTGGTTTTAAGATAGTCTCGATTGATAATGTCCAACTGAATGCAGAAAAAGAACGCCAGAAATCAGATTCTATAATATCATATGGAAATACGAGCTCGGAAAGCTCTTCTTCAGATGAGGACAACAAAATAAATGAATTCATTACTCAATCGAAACTGGCTGACATCACTCAAGAATTGGACGATTCACAAAATCTTGATCACTTCGCAACACCAATGTCCACAATTAATTCATCGCGAACACTCAGTGAACACAGCGTCAATGCCAAAGCATCTTCGGACAACGAAACCATCAAAATGGAAAGCGAAGACTTTACACTCAACATTTTCTCACAAAGCTTTGAGCAAAAAAATGACCATAAACTACCTTTAGTGTACAATTGTAGACCATTGGAAAGAGATGCCAGACTCAAAAATGTTTTGATTAAGCTCCATTTCGATTTGGAAAAATACAACGCTCAAACAAATAGCAAAGAGCTGGACATTTTGGTGCGCAATCCGGACGAGAGTCAACCAGATGATGGTTTGGCTAGCTTCAGGAGGACCGTGAGTCACCCGGGAGATTTAATCGAGTCTCCCAGTAGCAACACAATTGTATCAAGAGAGGCTTTTTTTGACAGCCTTCGCCAGCTAGTGGAAGAAAGTCAGGACGAAACAGACACTGAGTACCAGAGGTCTTTTCAAAATTTGAACGAATTCTACAATAGCTTACTGAGAAAATTTCAAAACAAATTCCAGTACAGAAATGACAGTTTTGATGTAGTTAGCTCGGCTCTTTCGGATGGTGAGACAGACCCAGTGGATAATCAGATGAGTGACAGTTCAGTGGTGCACTCGGACATGAACCAATTTTCTGATTTGTACAAGACAGAACAGAATAAACTGAAAAACCAAAGAAGATCAAGCTTTATAGCGGTCATTGATGAGGCAAGTGAGGAAAGTTCCAGTGATACGGTGTTCAGACCGAGCAAAAAATTTGACAATGAAGGCCTTGAAAAAATAAACACTGAAGAGCGTTCAGTTTCGCGCAGTTCCAGAGTTTTGCGCTCAAAAGCCGACCAGCAGATGTCGACCGATTCGGACGACACTTTCTTGAAGCCTTCTGAGCGCAAAACTCCCACCAAACACTTCAAAAAAAGACAAAACTCCGACTTGAACAAAGTTAATGCCGAGGAGGAAACAAAATTTAGAACAAATTCTTCTCTTGAAGTCAAAAATGAAATTTGGGACAGAATTGAAAATTTGGAACGTGAAATAGGTCGAGCTAAATCGGTGCCGGCTGAAAAAATGAAGAAAGAAGACAGAGAAAGACCAAAAAGTGTTGCTTTTGTTGAGAACGAAAATGATGAAAAGCCTAGTGTGTCCAATTTGATTAAAATTTGGTCCCAAGCTAAAAAAGTGTGCGAGGAACACAAGGACAAGAGCTTGGCTGGAGTTTGGAGTGAAATTAACCAAGAAGAAAGAGAGAAGGAAGCAAAAAGACTGGAGGAGCTGAAAAATAGTGTTGAACGCTCCAATCTGTTCATAATATGGAAAGAGGCCAGAAATGTATCCAAACAGAGATCTAAAATGAGCGCTTATGAGCAGGTGTCCAAGGAACAGCGAGCACATAAAATGGACAAAGTGTTCGAACAAGACTTGAGCAAAAGTTCCCAAGAGTCCATTGATGAAAAAGTGTCTTCGAAAAATTCACCACTACCTCTCATTCCTGCCAAAAAATACAGCTCATCTTCACACAGTTCAAGATTAGACTCGCTTCCTAAAGATAGTAAAATTCCGGAACCCCCTCCACTTCCCAATTGGAAGCAATCTTCCTCTGAAAGTGATGAGTCTATAAGTAAACAAATATCAGCCAAGCTTGTTCCGCTTCCTATGCCTCCTGGGAAAAAAAGTGACTCCTCGTCAGATAACAGTTCTCTAAATAAGCAAACAAATGTGAGAAAAAGCTCTATTCCGATTCTTGGAAAAAAATTTGGTTTAAAAAAAAGCGATTCATCTGAATTAAGTGAAGAGTATATTGATGTTCGACTGACTCCTCCAATACCAGAGTCAAAGTATCCTACAATTGAAAATTTAATTAAAAAATTTGAGGTCAGAGATGATGGCGTGGTGTCCACGTCTAATAGTGAAAAATCGAGTAGGTTGCCTACTCGAGCTGCAGGCATCATTGCCAATAAAGAAGCAAATTTTCAATCTAAGAGGACAAATCAGTCCCAAGATTCGAGGAAATCATTTTCCGAACAAGCTAATAGTTTGCTGCTAAATGTTAAAAAAAGCCAACCGAAGTCGGAATATTTAGCAGATGAAAAATTTGAAAGTCAGCCAAAAAATTTATTTAATAAAAATGAAAATTACAAAGCTAAAAATTTTAGATTAAAGTCAAATGAGCTTGAGTAAATTTATTAATAAAATGGTGATAGAAGTTAATTTTTTTTTAAAAGAGATTCTAAGCCACTTTTATCGGAGACAATTCAAAAGGATGAATTTGGAAATTCAATTTTAAAAAGGCAAACTAGTGAAAGTAATAGGTAAATAAAATTTTGGCTTATTTTGAAGTTTATGAAAAAAATGATTCAGTGGTACAGTTTAGTCGAGTAAATTTTTTTGGGAAAATCACTCGATTAGACTAATTTTAAGTTTGGTTGCTTCCTGGAATGATTTAAAAAAATAATTTAAAAATTTTAATTAATTTAAAGATTTAATCGAGGATTGATAGTTCAAATTAGATATTTTTTATTAAATGGATTTAACGTCAAGAAAAGAATAAAATTACAGGAATAGATTAATAGACTAAAGATTATTTCTGATTAAAAAAAATTATTTTGAGTTAAAATATATGGTATAAATATTTTTTATTTTAGAACTATTTAAAAAACAATAATTTTGTAGCTCTGATTAGAAATAAAATTAGATAAAAGCTAAAAGATCCTTGTTTATTTAAAAAAAAAAGTAAAGCTTGATAGGAATTTATTTATGAAATAAAATAAAATTTTTTTAGATTAATTGAATTAAAATTTTTGATCGAAATTCAAGTGTGTCTAATATTTAATTAGAATATTAGCAGATTTCATAATTTCTGATTTTAAAAGCTAAAGTTTAAAATTAAGAAAAAATTTCAATAGTAAGAATAATAAGATCTGTTTACAGAATCTGATACTGAGGAACTTTGACTTAATGCAACTTAGGTTGCAAGCTGATAAAGTGCAGCGTTATGAACTGCACTCACACTTATGTGTTACAGCTCACACTACTACTACTACTACTATAATAAGAATTTACACATTTAGTCAGGCTTGAAATTTTATCATTAATTTGGAAAATGTCTTGTAACATAAGCCTTAATTTAAATTATTTTTTTTTAGAATAAAATTTTATCAAAATTGAAAAAAAAAATGATTTATTGCACTATTCAATTTAAATATCAAATCGATAATTAAATAAATTAAAAATGAAAAAAAATAGACTTGAGATTATTTCTGATTAGAAAAAATATTTTGAATTAAAAAAAAAAAATTCGATAAATAATTTATATTTTGGAGCTATTAAAAAAGCAATTTTTTTTTAAAGATTGAGTTTTCTTTAAAAAAAATTTCAATCAAAAATGGTCATGAAAAATTTAGAAATTTAATTTTAAATTTTTTTTATTGTAAAAAAAATTATTCAGAAATAAAATAAAATTTATTGAGATCTTTGATTTAAGTTCTGGAGCTGGCATTCACTTATCAGATGAAACAAGTGATACAAGTTCTGATATTGGAAAGTATTTTGTTTTAAAAAACGACCAAGAGAAACCAAACATTCCACCAAAACTATCAACTGAGGATTCAAATAGACAGAAAATTGAAATGGTAAAGTCAGATTCAGAATCTTCCAGTGATGACTATGCCATTCCTCGCAACATATCATTATTTAATTTAGAAACAAATCAGGCTGACAAAGAAAAAGTTCCAAATTTTTTGAGCGAAGAATCAGAGCAGATTCGAGATTCTTCTCTGTTGGACAAAATTTTGCTCAAACCATCGAAAATTGATGAATCCCAAAATTTGGAAGAAAACTTGGTTGAAACTAACAAACATGCATCAGAGTTTGACTCGCCACAATCAGACTATGAATCAGAAGCAGAAAATTTACGTGATTCAAATGAAGGACCATCTGTCGAAACTCTGGAAATAATTAAGCGATTGAGAGAAATTCCGAGTCAAAGTGCTAGCCCGGAGATGCTCGGGATGCGAACGATAAATAGTGAGTTGACCAGAGAAACAAAACTGTCAGGAGGCAAGCAAAGAAAGCCTAATGAAGAAAGTTTTGACCGAAATTTAAAGCGAACCAAATCTTCAAATTCAGTCAATTTAAATCTTCGAAACAATTTTTTTACCAAGCTTTTTGCGCGTGATAAGGCTTCAAAATCTTCCTCTGGATCAAATTTAAAAAAAAAAAAGAAAACTTTCAACAAATAACGGATTTTTGCTTTAGTTTGTTTATTTTTTACCTATTTTTTTACATTCTCATTTTGTTTGTAACCATTTAGAAAAATCATTTTTTATTTTTAAACTGAAATAAAAAATCGTTTTAAGAATTTTTTGAAAAAAATATTCAAATAAAATGTTGCTAAATTTTTCATGCATAAAATCGAGTCTTGCGCAAGTTTTACTCTCGATTGAATAATTTTCATTTAAGAATCCAGATTTTAACATTAATTAATTAAAATTTTTAAATGAATGTGATTTTTATTCTATCAGTTTCGAAAGCCGTAAATGTGTTTGATGATTAAATTTAAATTAAAAACGAATCAAGATTTTAATTTATTTTCAAATTTAATTTTTTATTTAATAATAATTTCAATCTATTTTTTTTAATTTAAAGTTTAAAAGGAAATTTCTTTCTTTTATATTATTTTTTATTTAATCTAAGGGAATATTTTTAATTAGATACTCAAGGTCTCATTTTTTCATTTTTTCGTTTTAAAACTTTTTTTAGTGGTTGCATTTATGTCCAAGTTATTGATAAAACAAATTATGGAAAAAAATTTTTTTAAGGCTTTTAACTTAGTGTTTAATATTTAAATTTGATTATTAGCAAATTTCATAATTTTTAATTTTAAAAGCTTTAGTTTTAAAAGGATGAAAAAGATAGATATCAGTATAATTTAAAAGAAGCATAATTTTTATAAAGAAAATAAAAAAATGTTTAGTTTATTTAGATTATTTAATAATACAAAAATAATGTTTGGCTTGATTCAATTTTTCAAGTTTTTATAGCTGCTTTGTCACAAAAGGCTAGTGGTAGCTGGAAATATTTTTTGTTCTTTTTCATCAATAAAAAAACATTTTATTTTTTTAAATGAATTTTTATAAATTCTTTTGAAATTACTCTTCAAAAAAATTTGTGACTGGCATATTTTGATTGTAATGAAAAATTTCTTAGGGACTTGTCTTCTTCTTTCTAATATTATTGTTACCAAAAAAATACGAGATCAAAGACATGGCAATTAACAAATTAGTTGATCGCTTAACCAAAAAAAAATTACTTTTTTGGTCAATATTTTATTTTATTTTTATCACTTTAAATTTTACTCAAATTACTTTATGATGCCGACTTTAGCAGTCTGTGATTTTCGACTTCTTGTTTTTAAGGCTGATAAATAATTTTTTAATTTCAGTTAGCTAATCTAAAAAATTACTTTTAGTTGAAAAAATCTTTGAGATTTGATATTATGATTAATTCTGAGTAATTTTATATAATAAATATATTAAATTTTAAGAGTATATCTCCCTTCAATTTAAACATGATTATATGGAAATGTCAGTTCTTTCAAAATTAACGCAAAAATTGACGATTTGAGGAGAATAGAATAATTAAAATTGAAAAAATTATTTAAGAAAGAAAATTCTCGCTTATAGGATATTTTTAAAAAGAATAACAAATTTTATTTTTAATGCTACATATCAGTTGAATTAATAATGATTAAAATTGATGCAGTTATTTATATAATTAATTTTAAGACATAAAGACAAATGGAAATAATTTCAATAATATCAGAGTTGTTTAAAAGTCCCAAAAAAAAAAGTCCAAGTCCAGACTTGGACTTGACTTGAGACTTGTGACTTTTAAACAACTTTGAATTATAAATTAAAAAGAATATTTAGAAAATTTCAAAATTAATCTTTTTGATAAAGAATAAAATCTATAAAAAATTATATTCGTTATTTGAAAAATTGGGAAATAATAATTGTTTTGGTTTAATTTAAAGTTTCTTTATCAAAAAACTATTTTTATGAAAATCTGAGTAAACATAATAATTTCCCGTTATTCTATCAAAATAAATTCTTACATATTATAACATGCTTTTTTTCAAAATAAATTAAATTTAATTAAAAGTTTTATTTTTTTTTAATCAATTTAATCATTAATCAAATACAATTTTATTGATGTTTTATTTTTTGTATTTTAAACGTATGAAAAAAATCATTTTAGTCACTTTTTTTATTAATAATTGCATTTATGTTTTATCGTAGTTTTTCAAATAAGGAAATATTTTTGTTGAATTTTAACAGAATTTCATTAACGCCAATCGTTACCCAGTCGTATCTGATTCTAGAAAGGAAAGAGCTTTAGAATTTAAATATAATTTAATCAGAATTGTTTAAAAGTCACAAAAATTAAAGTCCAAGTCGGGACTTTAAAAAAAATATATTAAAAGTCTTTGACTTGGACTTGACTTGAGACTTGTGACTTTTATGCAACTCTGAATTTAATCGATGACGATTAATAGAGTGTTAAAGATTATTTTAAACTTTATGATGTTTTAAAAACAAATATTTTTTCAATGATCAAACGAAAATTTTAGTTTTTTTTCAATGTTTTCACCTTTTCTAAATTTTCTGTCCTAGTAATTTTTTAAATTAACAAGATTCACTTTATCGATACAAACAATTGGAGATATGTTTTAGAATTCTTATTTTTACACAAAATTTTTCAAACTATTAAAAATATTATTATTATTCAATCTAACATTGATACATATATTTTTAAAAAAAAAAATAAGATATACAATGCAAAATTTTATCGAATAAATCAGAGGTATCATTCAAGTTGAAATTATGATAGCTTAAAAGAAAAAAACATGTTTACCAACAATTTATCTTTCAACTAATCTCTTTGCTCGAATTCCATTTTCTTAGATCTAATTTCTACACAAAACTATTTTGGTATACAAAATAAAGTGAAGCAAGCAATACTTGACTGATTGTTATACAAACACTAGTATATCTCTCTTGTTATACAATTTCTTTAAATCAACTAATCACATTTAAAAAATTATTATCCATATACTTTATTTACAAGTTTTTTTCTAAATTAAAATATTTAAAAAAAAATTGGAAAAAAAAAAAATTTTTTTAGAAAACCAAATAGAGTCTAAGAAATAAAATGCAGTTTTGTGTGCCACACAATTTTAAAATCCAAAAAAGCAACCAATACAATTCTTCTATTGGAACCAAATTTTTATTAGAAAAAGAAAGTGCCACCAAATTAAGTCTTTATGACCGGATAATTGAGCGTATCGATGCTATTGAAAAAGATTTCAACCAAAATATTCATAAGCCTTTTAAATACGACCATGTTCCTATCAGCAGTGAAGATTCAACTTGCAGTGATCAAAATCTAAATGTTCCATTTTCTTTAGTAGAATTTTACCCTTACAGATCCAATAAGTTTTTGAAAAAAAATAAACAATCAAGCAAAACATCTTCGGTGGAGCAATTGGTTCAAAAAGAAGAGGACAAAAAACTCTCGACACAGACAAAATGGTTACCAAATATAACAAAGAGTGTTGCAGAAACTGGGGACAACGCTGTGCTTAAGGTAAATAAAGAGAATGAAACCAAAGAGAAAACTTTAAAACAAAAAATAATCAGCATTCCAAAAGTACCACCTTTGCCCCCTGCTTTAAATAAAGAAGCAAAAAATGTTGACAAAAAAAATCAAAAATATCTAGTTCCTCTTCCACCCACATTGATCCAAAATAAATTATCGCCTGTCAATGAGCCAAAAAAGTCTGACGATTTTTTAAGTGATCTTATTAAATCAAAGAAAAATTTAAAACGACCTGAAATAAATGCAGAGAATAAACAAAATAAAAAAGAATCAGATTTTTTAAAAGAATTAAAATTGTCTATTAAAACAAGGAATGATAATTCTTCAAACTTGCCCAAAATTGAACAGGAAACTAATTTAAGAAATTCTATTCATGAAAAATCAGTAAAAAATGGAGAAAAGAGACCAGAATCTTCATTTAGTTCCAGTACTTCAAAATATTTTACCGCATGTGCATTCTCGACCAAATCAAATTCAACTAGATCTAAAATAAAAAATCAAGAAGAAGTTTCTGTAAAAAGTGAACAAAATTTGGATACCGAAAAAGAAAAAAGAATAGGTAATTGATTATTTAAATAAAAAAAATGACTTAATATTTTTTTAATTATTCAAGATACTTTAAATAAAAGTAAATTTAAGAAAAAAACTGATTCAGAGAGCTTTAAAATTTCATCATCATGGACTATCAGTGATGATTCGGATATAATTGAAAAAAGAAGAAATGAAATAAAAAGTCTACTAGCTATGAAAAACTTTTTAGTTCCAAAGTTTGATACAAATAATTCAATAGAACCGAACAATATTATTATTAAAACGGAAAGTCATGAGTCCAGTAGAGCATCTATTCAGATAAATGGACTGATCACTTCAAAAAAATTTAAAACAGACAATATTCCAAAAAGCAGATCAGAAGAACATGAACCGTTCTCCTCAAAAGCCAACGATTTGTTACAAAAAATGAAAAACAAAGAAATAAAGCCACTTTAAGAAGAGATTTTTAAAATAAAAAATTCATTGAAAAACTCAAATTGTAAGACTCAATGAAGTATTTTTTATTAAATTCAAATAATTTTTTTTTTTTTTTAAAAGTTAAAATAAAATTATATAAATGTAAAAAATACATTAATAATTAATACTAATTTTAGCAACCATTTTTGTGATGGATTAAAAAAATTATTAACTTTTTTAATATCGAATTAAATTTTTATTTGAAATTTTATAATAAGCTTTTAAATAAATTTGAAAGGAATTAATTTTTGAATTTTTTTTTTATTAAAGACTAAATTGATTAGTAGTCGTATAGTTTATCTGCGACAAGTCTAACCTCTGTAGAACATCCAAAGTTATATTTGGTTAGCTTGCCGAAGCATTGCTGCTTATAACAGAGTTTTTTTATACTCGCTACTTACGTCTTTCGACGTCATTATTTATAGTCCTCTTGACTCGCGATTAAACATAAGTATTTTAAAAATCTTAATGACTAAAAAATTATTTTGATCAATTTAAGTTTTCATTTTATTTTTAAACAAATTTTTTAAAATGAAAGCTTCTATATATCTTTGTTTGTTTAAATACTTCAAAAACAATAGAGAATCAATGATCAAGAAATAATTAGATTTTTAACTCATCTTTTATTTATACCAAGCAAAAAGCTTTGAATATATTTCTAAATTTAAAAATATTTTTTTGAAAATGAAAGAGCTTGCCAATTATGGAGAAATCGAAGAGATATTGAGAAAATATGATAAATTGTTGAGTGAGTTCCCATGTTTATCTAGCTACAAAATGGAATCAAAATCCCTACAAGACCAAAATCAAGATCTCAATTTTAGTCAACATGAAAAAAAAGAATTTTTTGACAAATTGAAGGACATAATAGAAAAAATTGACCCTTTAGAGCCCGGTGTTGAGACAATCTGGAATTTTGAATCATTCAATCAAGAATTAGATAATGAAAAATATCTTAATATTCAAGACAATCAATCAGAGAAAAGTGATGAAAGTAAAAATAGAAATCATCAAAATGAAAACTTGGCAAAAAATCAATTCCTTGAAATAGCTGTGCCAAAACCTAATTCTGAAATAAATATTGCCAACGATAATGAATGCGAATCAACTCAGAAACGTTTAGTAATAAATTTTTTTGAAGATCTTTTAGGGAAGAAAAGTTCAAAATATGAGCCGCTAATTTTTGAAGGAAAATCAATTGATAGTAAATATCCAAATTTGAATCTAAATTTTTTCTTAAATTTAGATGAATATTTTAAGAATAATTCGAAAGTTAATTTATTAATTGAAAAGATTAGCGAACAAATTGATTAAAGTAATCGATTTTCCTGAAAATTGTCAATTTATAATTTATTTCTAAGATTTATTGGGGATTTTTTATTTTTATGATGAGCAAATACTGAGCTTTGAGTTAAATTTAAATGGATTATTTAATTTTACTTTTTTTTCATGACTGCTCACTTTTATTGTAATCTTTAAAAACAATTTTTTTCAATTTAAATCTGCTTGATTTAAAAAACATTACTAATAAATAAAATTTATCAGAAATTTAAAAACAAATATTTTAAATTTAAATAAAGAAAAAAAGCATTATTTTTAATCTCTGATTATTTTTTCAATTGTTTTAGTTCGGATTTTGTAAATGATTAGCAAACCGATTTTAGTTTAATTTTAATTTTCGGGCTATTAAAGATATTTCTCGGAGTAAACATTAATTTAAATAGCTTAAAGTAAAAATTATTATAATTTAATATACTAAAAAAATAAACATATAACTAAATTTTAAAATATTTTAATTTGTTAAGGTCAATTTAAAAAATTTTAATTATTCGGGTGTAAGCGACTATTTTCTTGAGAGATGAATTTTAATAAATAATTAAAGATTATTTAACTGCTCAAGCGAATCAAATTAAATAATAGGAAAAAGATCTTAGACAAAATCATGTATAAAAACTGACTGTATTCGATTACTTAACAATCAATTTTAAACAATTTAAATAATGACTACAGAAAAGGTATCAATAGAAAGTGAATTAAAAGAAATATTGGAATCTTATAGCCATTTGTTTGATGATTCAGGCAACCAGTATCAACCAGGCAATGCATTCTATAGTCTTAAGCAAGAAGATTTTTTGATCAAAGATAATACTTCCGCGAGCCACGAAATTAAAGAAGTCGGCAATGCCAATAGTGAACAAATTGTAACTACCGGTGAAGACGATGCTGCTGAACTGTACCAAAATTTGAGCGAAAATTATCAATCAAATGATACATTTATTGAGGAGCTAAAAGATTGTATACAGAAAATAAACGAAAAAAAAAGATTTCCAGTCTTGGATTAAAAAAGGCATCAAATAAATTGTGTGTCAAATTTTTTAAAATAAAATAAAATGCTAGAAATTCAAAACATTCTTTAATAATTTAAAAATAAATTTTTTAAAAAATTCACATTTTTTTTATTTTGTAATACTTGAATAAAAAATGAACAAAAAAAAGGCACCTTATTTGGAAGAATTGAAGTTTTTGCTAAACAAAAGGGAGCATTTGGCAAAAAAATGCACCAATAATTTGCAGCCAACTTCTGTTCTAAGAAACAAAATAAACCAAAGCGAAAGTGACCACTCTTTGGATTTAGATGATTTTTTAACAACCAGCTCGGAAGATGTTCGTCTATCTACCGAAAAAAATAAACGTGTTCAATTTAGCCAAAGTGAGAATGATAAATTTGGAGATGGTTTTTTTGAGCAGCTAAAAAAAATCATTGAAAAAGTCGACCCATTGGAGCCAGACGTTCAAACCATTTGGGATTTTGACTCTTTCGATTTAAGCTCTTCCACAAGCTCAACAGTGTTCGAAGAGCTGCAGAAACCTAGCAGTTTCATGTCCAGAATGCCTGACGAACACAAAAGTTTGACTTTGAATATCTTTCACCAAGACGAGAATGAGAAACAAAGTGATCCTACCATTTTCAATTTTATCCCCATCGAAGATGAGCCCTCTGTGCCAAATTTGGAATTGAGACTCTTCTTCGATTTGGACAAGCACAAACAATTGCTTCAAAATCAACATTTAGACTTAACTGTCAAACAAATTACAAATATTAATTAATAAATTTTTTCTCTTTAATTTTAAATTAAAATTATTTTATTTTTGTATGATGCCTGCTAAAAGCATTTATTAACATGATGACTAATTTAAGAACGTAGTTGATTGTCTATTCAAGTGTAAAATTTTGAATTATATAATTATGAATCATTGTAAACCAGTCTCACCATATTTCTCAAGAGAACTTGGAACATTTTATTTTTTTTTCTCAAAAGAACTTGATGAGCCAAAAAGAAAATTTTGTCGAGCCCGAGCTCGACATCGATGAGATTGACAAGAAAATAAACCGCAAAAATTCCAAGATAAAGACTCGCTATGTCGAGGAGCTCAAAGAATACTTGGGAAAGATGAAAAAAGACAATGAGGATGCGAATGTGTCAGCTAAAATTTTCAAAAAAGCCATCGATGAAGAAGATGGTGAATCAAGCGTCAATAATAATGAGTATAGATATTCGACTATTAGTGATGAAATAGACAACACTTTTAGCTACTTGAACGATTCGTCATATAGCTCGGATCAAGATGACACATTGGTGCAGGAGAATTTTTTGAACTTTGTCAAAGAGCAAAAAGATGATGATTTCTATAAAGAATTGAACAAAATACTGGAAAAGTATCCGAAACGCCCCAAATATGTAGTAGAGCCCAAGGTTCGCTCCAGTCTGACAAACTCGAGAAAAAATGATCAAATAGAAGAGGAAATTTTTATGAATAACTACCGCAAAACTTTGCAGGAAAAATTGAAATCCGATGAAATTGACCAAGAGGTAAAAAGAGTCAAGGAGTTTTTCGACTGGTTGGCAACAAACCATGGTATTTATTTGTTTAAAAAAAAAGAAAATAATCTAGTTGTGAATATATTTCATCCGAATGCAAGCGAAAATAAATTTGCTGACAATCCCAAGAGTGTTTTCTATAAGCCAGTTGATGAAGGGACAGATCTGAAAAATTTTGAGCTAAAAATTTACTTTGATTCCAAAAAATACAAGAATTTGTTGGACATCGATCAATTGGATCTTTTTTTGACCGATCCGGATGATAGTGAAATGCTCAAGACAAAGAAAGGTGAAAGTGAGCAAGAAACACGTTCTAATGATGAGCCAAAAGAAAAAGTGGACGAGGAAACTTCCGAAAATACTATGTTTAGTAGGCTGCATAAAATAAATCCGTTCAAACGTATAAGGAGCTTAAACCTCACTCAGATGAATGTTTTTCGTCAAAAAAAATAATTTATTGTGATACAAATTAGAAATTTTTTGTTTAGTTAAATTTAAAAAAAAAATTGTTGATAATAAATCAGTATTAATAAAAGAAAATTTAAATTTTTTTTTTTCAGATAAAAATAAAAATGGCATGGCAAAATTATTTGTAATTCTTTATAAAATATAACTTGCCAAATATCAATAAAACTGTCAATTATTAGAATTTAATTAAAAAGAAAATTATTAAAATTCAAGACAAAAAAAATTAACCTTTATTCTATTTGAATAGAAAAAAGAAATTTGTAGTGGTTGATCACCTTTTTTTAAGGATTTTTAATCAAAATGGTATCTATTAGGTTGATTAATAAGTTTTTTCGTCGATTTTTAAATGAAAAAATCTCATCAAAGATTAAACTTTTTTATGCAATGTTGTACATCATTTGAAAGAGCAACTCTTGTTCTTTCAAATGATATATAAGATTATATGTTTGCTTTTTAAATTTCTAAATAATTAACTAAATAAAAATGTATGACAAAAAAATGCATATCCGCCATTGCATGTTATTCAAGTTTAACGAAGGAAAAAATGCGACAGAGGCTACCAAATCGATTTGTTTGGTATATGTGGATCTACTTCGATAACCACGTCAACAAAAAACAATGGATCGACCCTGATCAAGAGCCATTACCTACTTCTAAACGCGAAATTCATGGAAAAAAGGTCGTGCTTTGTGTTTGGTGGGATCAGAAGGATATAATCTATTATGAGCTACTGCAACCCAAGCAAACGATAACCGCAGACCTTTATTCACAACAATCGATACGTTTGAGTCACGCTTTGGAAACAAAACGGCCACACAGAGCTAAAGGAGAGCGAAAAGTGATTCTTTTACATGACAACGCCACATGTTGCAAAACCGACTCGGAACACGATAGAGAATCTAGGCTGGGAAGTCTTATCTCACCCAGCTTATTCACCAGACTTAGATCCTTCAGATTACCATTTGTTCCGATTCCATGCAGCACTTCCTCATTGAAAAAAAGTTACTCAGACTTGGAGGAAATCAAAAAAGACATCAGTCAATATTTCACCTCAAAACCAGCCAGCTTCTACGAGCGAGGGATCAAAATGCTACCAGAAAGATGGGAGATGTGTATTTCTAGCGAAAGAAATTATTTTAGTGACTAATTTTATTTTATTTTAGTTTTTATAAATAAATAAAGTCTAGAAAAAAATGAAAAAACTTATTAAATAACCTAATAATTCTAATTTATTAAGAAAAAATTCCAAAATAATAATTTACAAAATTCTACGAAAGTTTAACAATACAACATCAACTTTTTGTGATATGTCTGTCTATCTTTTTGTCTGTCCTATTTTAAAAAATCATATAAGTGTATGCAAAAAGAAATGAATAGGATGCAAGAGGAATATTAAATAAAAAATTAAATTTGTAATTTTCAAATAATTCCAAATTAAATAACAGTATTTAGAAAATAATAATGCAACTTTAAAAAAAAAAATCATAGTAAAAATTAGCATTATATAATAAATCTAATTATTAAGCTTCGATTCATAGAAAATCAATGTTAAATTCAATTTTACAAGTCTTTATTTAATCCATATACATCACCGTAAAAATGGTAACAATAGATTCTAATATTTTGACTCTGGAGGATTTTTAAATTTGAAAAAAATAAAAAAATATAATAAATGTCTTATTTTAACAATTTTCTAGTTTTTCAAACTACGAGTGAGTAATGGTAGTAATTAATTTCAAAATTTTATAAATGTTGTTTGTGAATTTTCTTATTGAAGTTTTTTTATTCGTCTTGACCAAAACATTAAAACCATTAATTATTTTTTGATAGGTTTTAAAAAAAAAGTTTCAAGGTTAATAAACAGGCTAGTGCCCTTATCTATTGAAAAGACTGATAACTCTTCATTTGTTTCAATTAAAATAAATAATTTATTAAAATTCAAAATATCAAAATTTTTACTTAAAAAATTAATTAATTTAATTAATTGATTTTTTAAGTTTTTGTAAACCAAATTAAATTTATCAAAAATCTTAAGAAAAACTATATTTATATTTTAAAAAATAAATGTTTTTAATATATTACGAGCGTGAGCACAAAGTCAAGGCATCTTGAAGCTTAGGATAAAAAAAATCAGATCAAATAGCATTTTTTTTATAATTTCAGAATGGTTTTTGATTAAATCTCTCTACAAAATGCTGACTAATGCAAAAAACATGCTAAATATTAGATAAGGCTCTGCAAAAACTCTGCAATTTTGCAAGAAAATGTACGTCATTAAAAAGTATTTAATTCAACTGCGCAATTTAATTTTACGTAAAATTACACTAGTTTAAGGAAGTTACGTCAAAAAGTTTACGGCCAAAAAAAAACTAAATTTTAGAGGAAAAAGTGAAAAATTAATAAAAATTTGAATTTCATAAAAAAAATTTGGGTAATTTCCTTATATTTACATTACTTAAAAAATATGACAGAAAATAACATATTATTACATTGTAAGAGGGCAAATTGTAAGAAAAAGTACTAAACTAGTGGAATATTACGTAAAATTACGTAAGATTATATTATCTTACATTTTCTTACATACAAGAAATGATGCAATATTATGTAAGCTTACATTTTCTGACGTAAAATTACGTAAAATGATGTAATCTTACCCATTATACAGTTTAACTTTAAACAATGTATATGTAACTTTCATAAAATCCTTTTTAAAAAGAGTTACATGCATTTTTTAAAAAATAGAATTAACTTGTTTTCTAATAACTATATGTGTCTTTATTTTATTTTTCTTTCCATATTAAGAAAAAAGTTGAAAGTTGTTTTTAAGCTAGTTTTTTGTGTTTTAAGAGAAATTGTAATGAGCATAAATAATTAAATCATAATAATTATAAATGCAAAAATTAAAGATTTATTTTCTCTTTGACTTATTTCTTTTTTTGAATTTAACGATATTTTTTTTAGATTCATTTATTTGATTAGAAATAATTAAAGATAGTTGGATTTTCAAATTTTAAAAAATCCAAAATTTGGTAAAAAAGATGTGAAAATTTTCAAAATTAATTTTTGATCACTAATTCATTTAAAAGATAAAAAAATGAATCACTAAATGCAGAATCCTTTTTGACAGTTTATGCCCAAATATAGTTTATAAATTACCGACAAAAATCGGACAAATGAGTGTTTTTTTTACATCAACACATTTTTCCTTTACAGTGTTTATTTGGCAAAATTTAAACCACTATCTAAGGTAACTCCCAATAATTTAAACTCTTCAACAACTTGAACTATTTGATTTAAAACGACGATGATTTTCGGTAATATAACTCTCTTGTTCGTCACAAACATAAAACATGTTTTATCCCAATTAATATCTAACCTATTAGCTGAATAATTAGTTGATAGGTTTTATTTGATCAACTATTAAATGAAAAAACATTTATTTAAAAGCTACTTTTTGATATAGTTCCGATTCAGACTCTAAAAAAAAATTTAGCTTTGAATCTTAACTAAAAAAGAGTGCTGAAAAAAATATTAAAAAGAGTGTGGATTGCTCAACAAGTGATCACAAAGTTATAAAGAACCAATTTAGTGTTTTTTGAATGCTTTTAAAAGAAAATCGAGCTTTTTGAATTTAAAATTTAACACAATTGTGTATTTTTTTAATTTCGATATAACAGGATTCTTAATTAGTAAATTTTAAATAAAATAATTTTTTTTAGAAAAAACTTTATTATTAGAATTTATTAAAATTATGCGTATAATTAATTATTATTAATAAAGCACTGTGTATTAATGGTAAAAACAGTAAATTTAAACTGATAATTAAAAAATAAAAATAAAACATTATTTTTTTTCTTACATTACAAATCGAAAAATAAAAAATAATTTTTTCTTGAAAAAAAACTATTGCCTAGTCAAATTTTTGTTCTAATAGAGTTAATTTGAAAGTTTTTTTTGACAAATTTAGATCATAAAAAATAAGTGAATGATAAAAAATATTCGCCAATACAGTAAAATATTCCATTAGAGAAAAAAAAGAGTAAACAAATGGCTCACAATATTTATTGTGACGAATATAAAAATATAACGAGAGCAAAAAACAAGACAAGTAGACACAAAATGTTCCTATTTTGAGTTTTAGAGACTTTTTTTCCTCAATTTTCAGACAATTGGAAGCTTTTACTCTAGGCCAGTAATATGTACTGATAGAAATAATCATATATAACGAGGAAGAAATCAGAAACATTACAAAACTTATCATATGAATGAAAAATATTTCTACAGATGAGACATAAGTCAAAATTAGAAGAGAAGTCAATTCTATATTATGAAACATAAAAGCAATTTTTACAATTAAAATATAAAGATTTGTATTTTTCATCAATTGTGCTTTGACTTTATAGTACTTTTTGTAGTACACAAACGAAATTAGATACCTTGGAAACGAGTCGATGCCAATGCAGAGTCTCCACAAAGTACTCTGGGGATAAAATGTGCTGATGCATGCTGATATGGAAGGCAAAAAATTAAATACACCACAATGTGTTTCGTTTGCGTCATCGAAATCCTTGACGATTGAAACAAAAATGCACAAAAAAAAAGCACCCAAAGGTAAGCATAATCCAAAGTAGCACAAATGCTTGAAATTTAAGTCTATTGCTGAAAAAATATTAAATTTAGTAAATTAACTTTAAAAAACTTTTAAATACCTTTAAATGGTCTACTTTCTAGTTGAATCATTTGATGTTTCTCCATAATGGCAGAGCTTTACTGATAATTGCTATTATTTATTTTAAATAGCATAAACATAATTTTTATAACTGAAAATCTTGAGTATTTAACTGTAAAAACACTACTAACTTTACTTTAAAATTGATTATTTTATTGTAAACAAAATGTTTATTTAAAAAAAAATTAATAAAAGTTTATTTTCAATTTGTTTTGGTTATAATTAAAATGATAATAATACAAATATAAATTCTAGCAGAAACTTGCGTAGCTAGTCTTGATTCAGTCTTCAATTAAAAATTTTAAACCGAAAAAACTTTTATGATCAACCTGGTAATCATGGAAAATTATGGAAAATTAAATGATTTAAAAAAAATAAATCTAAATTAAAAATTTAATAAAATAACGAAATAATAAAGTTTTAAAAAAGTTGTATAAATAAACATTAAAAACTTAAAAAAAATATGTTAACCCTCGGATGAGGTTAAGTTAATAAAACTCAGTTTATTTGTTTTTTTAATTTTATTTTATTAAATGATAAAATTACACTCATAAAAAATACGACAATAGGTAAACGTTTTATGTTGTTTGTGGAAATATTCGAATAAGACGAATAAATGAAATAAAGTAGTACATTTTTATAGTAAAAGAAATAATTAAAAAACATCAATCACAAATAAAGATAATATCAAATAAAATATTAAAAGTAAGAAAGATTGTAGACAATGGTCATTGAGATAACGATGATACTTTATATTAATTTAATTAAAACATCAAGATAATTAACTTGATAATTTATTGAATTTGAGGATCGTAGATCATAGTAACAAATAAATTGCTTTAACAAAAAAACTGCAAATTTCATTGCAAAAAACAGTAAATTTGTTGCTTCTTGAGCTTTGATTTGGTACCATTTTCATTCAATTTCGACCAAAATTGAATGAGCTAGACAATTTTGAAAATATTTTTCTTGAAAAACGCTCAAAAACCTGAAAAGGAACATAACTTTGCAAATGTTTAAATTTTTTTCAATCTGTAAAAAGATTTAGATAATATAGTATCTTAGCTTTAATTTGGTACCATTTTTATCAAAAATGATACATTATTGGGGTTGCTAGGTACTTTTGAAAGTATACTTTTTTTTTCTTTTTTTTTTATTTTATTTAACTAGATTTAGCTTTAAAAAATTAGATTTCCTTTTATCAAAATAGCAATGTTTTTATTAAAATTAGAAAACAAAATGAGAGAAAAAGTGAGAAAATTTTTGGACCATTAACAAATATTTAAAATACCCAAAAAACCATGATATTGGGGCAAAATGTTATTTATTGTACATTTTTACATTTTTGAGAGAAGAAAAAAAAATCTCAAAATCAAAAAATCTAAAAAAATTTTCATTCAAAAAAAGTAATAATAAATTCGCAATTACTTAAAAAGGAGTTTTAGAAAAATTTAAATGTAAAAACCAAGGATCATTTTTTGAAAATCCCTTTTAATTAATTGCGAATTTATTATTACTTTTTTTGAATGAAAATTTTTTAGATTTTTTGATTTTGAGATTTTTATTTCTTCTCTCAAAAATGTAAAAATGTAAAAATATAAAAATGTACAATAAATAACATTTTGCCGATATTGGCAGGAATTGGTAAAATCCCGCAAAAAGTCTAAAAAATGAAAGATAATATTTTTTCCAGATCACCAGCTCCATTAAAGTCCAATGTTTTTTAAAATAGTACTGGACTCAAAAATTTTTTAAATGCATATCTCTTTTTAAATCTTGTTCCCAAAAAGATGCTTGTTTTTCATGTTAAAAATGCAAAAACTGGATTAGTGGAAATTGTTTGCCAAAGAGTTTTAAACAAAATTATTTATTTTATTGTCCAAACTGTAAATAACATTTAAATATTTTAGAATCTTTAGACATTTTCTTTTTTTACTTTAACAGTTCATTTTCTGATTTTATACACTTGCGTAAAATTCGGCATTGTGAAATTTGGTACAAAAATCAAAAACAAAATATAAAAAATGCCAAGGCTTAAGTTCTGAAGGACCAAAACATGTTCTGTAAATTGTAGCAACTGACACATTCTTTGTACCACCACATTAAAGTTGAATTGGATTTTTAATATAATGTAGTATCCCAAATTTACTATTTTCTGAGTTTTGCAGAATCAGTATATTGGTGGTACAAAGGATGTATCAGCTGCTACAATTTACAGAACATGTTTTGGTCCTTCAGAACTTAAGCTTTGAAATTTTTAATATTTTGTTTTTGTTTTTTGTACCAAATTTCACAATGCCGTAAAATTCGTTAAATAAAATAAAAATTTTCTTAATTGTTAAACACTTTCTCGTTTCACAATAAACAGAATGACATGCCACTAAAATCGAGCAATTACGTTAATTGAATTGGTTTTTAGATCTATCAAAAATAAAAAAGATTCCAAAAAAAATAAAATTTTGCTGAAAATTTCAACAATTTAAAATTTTATCAAAAGTAAAACTTCTAATTACTATCTTTTATATTCAAAACTTAAAATATCGGACCATTTAAAACATTTTTCAAAATTTTTTTTAAAAAAAGTTAAAAAAAAAATTTAAAAATGAAAACGTTTTAATTAGCGTAAAACTAAACTAACATTTGCGTTGTTTTAATATTCGTTCAGAAATTTTGAATTTAGTGAAATATTACCAAATTTGAATTATATAACTTCAATTATTCACAATCATTATTGAGAAACTATTGTATATTTCAGAATGACAAAGCACAGCGTACTTTTTGTTTGTTTAGGTAAGAACCTATAAATAAATCTTGATTAACTGAATATTTGAAAACTTTTATCTTTAAGGAAATATATGCCGATCGCCTATGGGTGAAGCAATACTCCATGATCTAGCAACTAAACAAGGAGTTCGGGACAATTGGCTCATAGACTCAGCAGGCACAGGTGGACATGAAGCCGGCAGTAGAATTTACTCAGGTGCTCAAAGAGTTTTGAAAAAATACGGAATTAATTACGAACATATAGCAAGACAGGTATTTAATTTTTTTAATAAAATAATAAATACATTTTATCCGTGAAAGATTACACCCCAAGATTTCGACAAGTTTGATCTCATTCTAGGCTTTGATGTTGACAACATTCGAAATTTGGAAAGAATAAAACCAAAGAATAGCAAAGCTGAAATAAAATTGGTCAATTTCTTCAACGAAAAGCGAAAGAACAAAAACATTGAGGATCCATGGTATCCTGACACCAACCAGGCATTCGAAGCTGTTTATACCGACTGCCTTGAAGCTTGCAAAACTTTGCTCAAAGAATACAAATAGACTTCTTATTAAATTTTATTTTATCTATAAATTAAATTATTTTTAGTTAAAAAAAAAAAATTGCTTTTTTATTAATCAAGATTTGAAACTCTTGTATTCTAAATTTGAATTAAAGTCAATTTTGTACTTAATACCAAACATTTATTTTAGATAATGGGTAATTCACAGGCTCCAAATGTAAATTCTGCACCTGCAGAAAAGAAGCAGTGCGAGTCGGACTCGTGCAAACTTGAACAAAAACCCAAGACCGACCAAAAATTGAAGCCGTGTTGTGCGTGTCCAGAGACTAAAAAAGCGCGTGATGCCTGCATTATGGAAAAAGGCGAAGAAAACTGCAAGGATCTGATCGAAGCACACAAAGAATGTATGAGAAAACTTGGTTTTAATGTTTGAATGATTTTTTTTTTTGAATATTAAATTTTTTATTATTAAATTTTTAATTAAAATAAAAAAAAAATGGAAAAACAAAATAGTTTAATCCTCAAAATCCGATGATTTCATTTGAACATTCTGTTTCTTTGGCTTATCTTCTTTTTTGTACGCATTTGGTATCAGAGCCTTTTTGATAAAGTCCTTGCTGTCCGAATTTAAGTACTTGGGAAATTCAATATCGAATTCAATGATTAGATCCCCTTTTGTATTTGTGTCTTCTACAAGCGGCATGCCTTCACCGGGAATAGATCGAGTAAATCCTGGCCTAAAAAAATCTTAATTTAAAATTTAAAAAAAAAAAAAAAAATTACTTGACAATGTCAGTTATTGGAATATCCAAAATTCTTCCATCCAAAGTTGGTACATGAATTGTAGTTCCGGTTAGAGCCGAGGCTAGCGGAATTTTTTGTACATAAACCAAATTGGATGCTTCTCTTCTAAAAATTGGATGTGGCTTGTCTCTTACTATGAACACAATATCAGCTGGAATGCTGTTTGGACCCTGATCGCCCTCTTGCTCAAAAGTGACCCTAGTGCCTGGTTTCCAGCCCCGTTTTACAGTAATGGTCAAAATTTTCTCCTTAAAACTGGACGTATGACCGTCATCGTTCATTACTCGGCGCGATATTTTCATTTTCTTGATACAGCCATGGAAAACCTCTTCCAGCGAAAGCATTAGGTCCCTCTCAATCGGCGGGTCTTGTTTCTTTCTGCCGCGACCAGCAAGACCACCAAAATTTTCACTCTTGTCCAACTCGGCATGCTTATAGAAATCAGCAAATGGATTGTCACCTCCGAAAAATTCATGGAAAATTTTGTGAGGGTCACCACAAAATGTGTATGGATCACTCCAATTAGTTTTGTCCAAGGGAACTCCATTTTTGAGGCCCTCTTCACCAAACTGGTCATAAATAGCCTTTCTTTGAGCTTAAAAAAAATTGGATACTTTTGAATTTGTTAGTTGGTTGGCAAACTTACGGTTGCTTAGAACATCATAGGCCTCGGAACTCTCCCGAAATCTGTCCGCTGCATGTCTGTCACCAGGATTTTTGACCGGGTGAAAATTGAGTGCTATTTTTCTGTAAGCTTGCTTGATCTCTGCGTCTTTGGCACTGCGCGTTATCTGCAAAACACTATAGTAATCCTTACCCATTTCCCAATACAATTTATAAATTTTTTCTTAATTTTATGTTTTGTTAGTGGAGATTAAACGAGCAAAAAAAATATTGGTATAATTTTTGCCATGGAAACTCTTATTCAAAATTAAAGCCTCTTTCATATTTTCTGCTAAAGACAGTCTTTTATGTCTTCACATACTTGCATTCATTTCAAATTATGATTTTTATTTAATTTAAAATTTTTAATTTAGTTTAATTTAGTCAAAAAAAAACTGGTAGAAAATGTCAAATTTGCTAGCCAGCTATTTTACCAATAGTGGAAATGATATAACTAACAATACTAGCACAACTGATATAGCAGGACGGTCTTTTTTTGATATCATATCGGACTGCAAAGACTTTAGTAAAATTAAAAAAATATATTTTTGTTAAATGTTTATTAGAAAATTTATTATTAGATGAAGAACAAGTTGAGTGTATTGAAAATTCGAATTTAGAAATATGGCCGTATCCAGACTCGGTCAAAGCTTCGAACAGTTCTTTTAAATTCGCCATTTCAGAGCCTTTGGTTGATCCAATTCGAATTTTGATCAATAAGTATTTCGGGGCAGCTGAAGCAGCAAAGCGTGTCTTGCCCAATGCAGATAGTGTGGTGCCTGATGCGAATGGCCTTCAAATATTAATTGTAGATTTTCATTAAATTTTATCAAATTTAATTTTTTTTTCAACAAGAAATGTGGATGTTTTCGCTCAGTTGTAAATTTAACTTATAAAATTTTATCAAGTTTACCTAATGAGGAGTTGTATACATCGTTTTCACTACAAGTGATAAAGAAATAAATTTCTTTTTTTTTTATTTAAGATTTTTTTTTTCACAGATCTGGTTTATCCGAATATCAATTTTGTTGAAAATGAAATTTTTCAAAGAAGCAGAAATGGAATTGAAGCAATTTGACAATTTTGATAAAGCAGAATTTTTCTATCAAACAAAACAGCCTGGTCAAATAGGAACATTTGTACCCTTTGGTCTGCGCATTCTCAATGCTGAATTGGCACATTATATGGGAAATTCGAACGAAAGTGTATCAAATTTGTATAAAATTTTATCTATTGTCAAAAAGATCTTACTTGATCTTCCTCAAGATTCGGGTAAGGCTTAAGCTCCTTTGTGACAAAAAAAATGAGAAAATATTTAATTATTCTAGTTGCCAGAAAAGTTTGGAATGAGAGAAAGAACAAAATTTTATTTTCAATATCAAATATTTTAATTAGTCGTAAAGTAATTATTAATTTTTAAGAAAAAATTTAACGGATAATTTATATTTGGTTAGAACTATTCGAAAGCAATGGAAATTTTAAAATCAATTGCCGAGTCTGAGTATGCTGACAAAAATGCAGTTTGGTCTTCGATTGGAAAACTATATGCAACAGTTAGAAAATATTTAAATTTTCAAAGATATAAATTAATTTTTTTTAAGCTTGGTGATGCCTTAAATGCCAGCAACTCGTTTAAAAAAGCAAAAGCATTTTCAAAAGAAAATCCTAGTAACAAATGCCGAAATCTTCTTAATCTGTAAATAATATTTATGAAAAAATTTTAAATTAGAAAAAATATTTTTAAATTTGATTCTTGTACCTTATGGTTACTCAATCAAAATTAAATATTAATTTATTTTTGTTTATAAAGGATATATTCTCGGATTATTTTCAATAAAAAAAGTATATAAAAAGAAAAATAATTTTGGACAATCCTTTTAGAATACATTAAGAGCAAATTTAATTTTTGATAAGTAAATAAATAATTTCAATTTATCGAAAAAAAAAACAAAGCAAAATTAAAATTAAGATTAAGTAAATGAAAATTAAATGACTAATTTATATTGATCTTGAATTTCAGATCCAATAAAATCAAGTTTTAAATAATTATTGGCAAAATGTAGAAAATTTTACATTTTTAAATTTTCATATTTTTAGATTTTTTGTGCAAAATTTCATAAAATTTTTATTTTTAATTTTGGTAACTAAATAATTTGGAAGTGTTTTTTTTTATCTTCTGAAATATTGCACAAAAAATCTAAAAATATGAAAATGTAAAAATGTAAAATTATTTTCATTTTGCCCAATTATTTAGATTTGGCATAGGCACAATTAAATTTTTCAATATTATTTTTTTTTTATTTGAAATAGTAAAAATTTTAAATTTTTAGAAGTTTTTTAAAAATAATCAATCACCAATATAAAGAAGCTTTCGATTATTTACAAGAAGCCGATCAACTGGCGCCCCATAATTCAACAGTAAGATTTTATTTTAAAATAAAGTTGCATAATTTTTTTTCAAAAAAGATATTGAATAACATGGCCTTCTGCTTGTTCTATTCTGGTAATTTAATCGAAGCAATCAAGCTAATAGAATCTAAGATTCATTTGAATCCAGCTAAATATCTCAATGAAAGTCTTTTATTCAATTTATGTACTTTATATGAACTAGAGTCATCCAAAGCCCTTCAAAAAAAGCAAAATTTGCTTTTTTGGCTAAATGTTTACGCAGGCGACGGTTTCAATGAAACTTGTTTACAATTACAATGAATGAAAATTTAAATTTTATTAATTTTATTTTTTTAAATAAAAAAAAAAATACTGTCAATTAAAAAGGTTTAATTAAGTTTTTTTCCAACTGCTCAGCTGTAATTGTACCTTGTATTCTTTCAACATTTGGATTAAAGACCGAATAGGCGCTGATTTTACTCTTTTTGCCTACATTTGTATTCAAATATATTAAAACTAGAAGGGAACAAACAAAATACACCAGACCGAATTCTAGTTTT
Source organism: Brachionus plicatilis (assembly GCA_010279815.1). NCBI lineage: Eukaryota > Metazoa > Rotifera > Eurotatoria > Ploima > Brachionidae > Brachionus > Brachionus plicatilis. The sequence continues at coordinate 346,162 of QEOQ01000487.1, forward strand.
ATAAAAAGTGTCAATAAAATTGCCCACAATAAAAATTTTAGTGCTAGTTTAAATCTATTGAGTTTTATTTCTTCGGGCTCTGGTTCAGTTGTCTCCTCTATTTCGTTGATTAAAACACTTGGTTTATTTTTCGGCTTTATCAGAGGTCTTCTTTTTATAATTTTATCCGATTCTGCATGTTTTGTGACCGAGACTTGATCATTGTTTGAGGAAAAAAAAAATTTTAAAATGCTTTTATTTGAAAAGGTCTGCTTTTTTTGATCGCTTGGTTTTTCTTCGCTTAATTTCTGTTCCCTAAATTTTGCCAATTTTTCTTCAATATCCATTTATTCGGCTACAAATTAAAAATTTTCTTAACTTAATATTTACTTCAATTATGCTTAAAAAAAACAAATTTTAGATTTTAAAATTAACTTTAAATTATCTTTGATTTTGAAAAATAATAAATTTTCTTTTTCTTTATTTTCTTGATCATAATCTTTTTTCAACATTGATGTCAATTTCACTTCTATGAAGAAAAACGCGTATCTAAATGGTAATTATTTTAAATTAATTAATCACTTAATAAATGATGATTTTTTTTCTAAAAGAAAATCTAAATTTAAGTGCCATTTTAATTTTAGAATGAGTTCTTAATCCTTGAGATTCAATTTCACCGATTTTGTGAATTTCAGTTCAAAATGACAAAATTGTACAGAAAAAATCATCTCTAATAATATTTAAAATTAGTTTCGTGAAAGTAACATGGTGCAACATACGAAGTTGCACCAACTATCAAGGTCTGTTAAACACTGCAACTACATAAATTAGATTTCGATATATTCGAGTCTAGGGCATTTGGCAGAGATTTTGCACATCATTAAATTCACTAATCCATTTAACTGAAAATATGATAGATTTAAAATAAATGAATTTGTTGTAAATTTTATTAGCATATATCAATTAATTATTGATTGATTTATTCATTTTTTTTTTCAAATTCCAAAAAATTTTGAATGAAATGTTTTATGGAATGTCTTGAAAAATGATAGCTTTCAAGAATCGAAATGAATTTTTTAAATTCCATAAAGAAATTTAAAATTTTTGTTTTCAGGCATTGAATATAACTTTTAAAATATTAATTATTTCATTTAATTTGACTATTACACAAAGTGTATAAAAACTTTAAAGTCAAATTAAGATAAAAGATTATTAGATTTTTTTTATAAAATGTTAAAATTTTTTTTTAGTTGGTCTTTTTAAACGAGGAAAAAAGATTTTTTTCTAAAAATTACATTTATAAAGATTGATACTGTTATAAATATATTGAGACCTATCAATATAAAAGAGCAAATGATTAAATTTTAACAATTTAAAAATAGAATTTTTTTAAACACATTTTAATAATTTTTTAATTAATAAAAATAGGATTTTAGGTCCTTTATGATAGGTTAATAAGTTCAAATGCCAAAAATATTGGTATTTTCTAAAAACGCTGTATATTCCGTAGTAAAAGATCATCTTCTAATAATTACCTTTTTTAACTAAAGTAAATACATTTAAATAAGTAATCTTTATTTGTGTTAAAAAAATCTTTTGTTAAATAAACTATCTTTTAGTAACTAAAAAATTCCAATTGTATCACAATCTTTCTTTTTTAAAAAAAACTAATGATATTAAACAAAAGTACAAAAGATTGATTGCAATTAATTTTAGATAATTTTGTAAAATAACTAAATTACAGAAAAGGTTTATACAACTTATTTTTTAGAATTTATTATTTACTAGTTAGGGAATATTTAAAATTTTTGAAATCTAAGATGTTCAGCTGACAAAATTGAAGTAGAAACCATTGCAATAAAAATTATATCAATTTTTCTATTAGTATTGAAAATTTCACAACTTCGAATTCAATATTAGAAAAAATTATACACAGGGTTATTCCAAGCGATTCAAAGTTAGTTTTAACAATTGGCCCAGCATACACTGTTTGGAGCTTAACCTTAAGGGTTTATACTTATTAAAAAACATCGCAGTATATCTAAATAGTTTAAATCAATGTCTTTATCATTTCGATTCTGATTTAGGAGATGCAAATCAAAACATAATAAACCTTATAATCTTTATTGAAAAATATAATTATTTTTATATTTGGCATTTATTCTAAGACTAGAAGCAAAATAAATCAAGCTTTTATACAAGTCTTTTTTAAGAAATAAAATTTGAGTTAGAAAATTACAGACAAATCAATCTTTATGAAGTCTTTTTTGATAAAATAATTTAGTTTAACTTTTAAACGATTTATTTAAAAAATAAACGCTTTTCGAAATATTTTATGTAAATTGTAATTTAAATATCATTTTATCTTATATTTAACAGATTTTTTAAAAGCTTTTAAAAAAAATTATTTTTCAATGTAAACATCTTCAATTTTTTTGTTAGATTACACTCAAATAAATTTTCTTTTATTCGATTGTTGAATATAAAGTAAAAAATTTTTTCAAAGTTAAAATAATTTTTCATTTGTTTTTAACACTTGTACTGTAAATTATATTTTCAACTAAAGATAAAATTGCAGTTTTTTCTTGGGATCACATGATAAAAAATCTAAATCATCAAAAATAATTAAGCTCTTACGAATTTTTCATATTTATTAAAATTATTAAAATTTCATGAAAATCCAAATTCGTTGCCAAAAATTCCATTTTTAGCCATATTAAAATGATCTAAAATTTTAAACATAATAATCAGAAAAACCACCAAATGATTAAATTTTGTAAAAAGATACATTTTAAAGTTTTTCTTTACAATGCCTTAGTCCTGATTTCATAAAAATTCTTCCTATTTTTTTATAGTTCAATAAAATTAAAATATCTTATTTTAAGTTTTTTATATTTAATACAATGAATTTTTTGGACAAGACCAGTATAATATTTTTTAATCTTGTCGTCAAAAACATTCGCAATAATGTTTTTTGTAGATTAATAATCTTTGATTTTATTTTGCAATTTGAATAAATTTATTGATTTACTAAAGTTTTTTTTTTAAAGCACCAAGAATTTTTTCCTGTTTTTATTTTAAATTCAAAATATAAAGGCAAAATTGTTACTGAGTAATAACTATTTTTAAAGAAAAAGATAAAATCAACATAATTCGAAAATAATATATTTATTTGAAAAAACTGTTTAAAAGATATGAGGATTTAAAAAGTGCTAATCATGGTAGATGTCATTTTGATCAGATATTTCTAATTATATAGGGGTTCCCTTTTAAAAAAAGAGGTAATTTAAAATTTTAAAAAATAAGAAATTTTAAATTTTATTCATCTGTGATTATTATTATTTGAATACAAATTTTTTTGGACTTCACTCACTCAAAATTTTCATGAAAAATGTCAAAAAGAAAAAAAAAATACTTTTTTTACTAAATAATTTCTAATTTTTTAGAAATTTATTTAATAAGCATAATTTATAAGATGAGTTTTTATTATTGTGTGATCAACATAAAATTTAATTCAATCCAGTATAAATAACTAAAGTTTATAAATATTTACTCGATTAAAAATAAGTCAAGAATATGAACTAGATAACCGTGGTTTTGCTGACAAATAGAGGATATTTTTAGTTTGAGCATATCTGGCCTTTTTCAAAAAAGAATTAATTTCCAGTAAAGAAAAAATCCAGGTGAAACTTAAATAATAACCCAGGCACTCATATTATTTAATCAATTTAAAACAGCTATTTAAGAGTTGTCTAAAAAAGGCAATTTACTCTTATAATTTTTAATTTTGTTGCCGTCTCAAACTAAATAAACTTAGTATTGCTCAGATCCTAGAAAATTTACATAATTTGAAATTTTATTTAAAAATTTCATAATACTAATTGAAATTTTTCAGTAAAAAAAAAAAAATATTAAAATATATTTTTTTGTTGTTATCTAATTTTAAGAATTGATTTAAAATAAAAAAAAAATGCTAAACTTAAATATGATCGGCTATACGGATTTCCTAATGATTGGCGGAATAACAGCCATTGCCTTGTACTTCTGGACTTCTTCAAAATCAAAGCAGCAGCCCACCATGGTCGACCTAAAAAAACTCAAAGTCCTGCCATCCAAGTAAACAAAATCAATTTAATTTATTAATTTAATAAGTAGCTATCTGTAAATAAAAAGCATTGAAGAAAATGGCTCTGCCAATGCTGTGTCAGAAAAAGGCCTGATTGAAAAAATGAAAGCCTCTGGTAAAACAATAGTGATTTTTTTTGGTTCCCAAACTGGAACTGGGGAAGAATTCGCGCAGCGTCTTGCCAAGAACTGCCGTCTCTACGGCCTCAAGGCACTGGTCGTCGATCCCGAGGAGATCGATCTAGTATGCTGGAAAATTTTAGCTAAATTTTGTTCTAAATTTTATACAGGAAGAACTAGCTAGATTAAATGAAATCCCTAATGCAATTGCTGTGTTCATTGTGGCAACATATGGAGAAGGAGACCCGACCGACAATGCCCAAGAGATGTTCGACTATTTGCAGCAAGGCGAATGGGACTTGAAGGGACTTAAGTATGGCGTCTTCGGCCTTGGAAACAAGACTTATGAGCATTATAACGAAATCGGAAAATACTTTGACAAACGACTTGAAGAACTCAATGGAAGTCGTTTGATTGACCTGGGTCTAGGTGATGATGATGCCAAGTAACAACAAAAAAATAAAAAAAAAAAATTTTTTATAAAAATTTATTCAAGTATTGAAGAAGATTTTGTGACTTGGATGGACAAATTTTGGCCAGTTGTGTGCGATTTTTACGGCATATCAGCGTCAGAACAAGACATAAGGTAATTATTTTTATCACTAGCTTTTTTTGTTGGTAAAGATAACGCTTTCCAAAAAGCATGCGACAATATAAACTAATGAGTCTGGATGACGTGGCCACGGAGAAAATCTTCAAGGGCGAAGTCTACAGATTAAATTCCTATGTGAAGCAAAAGCCGCCTTATGACAGCAAAAATCCGTTCATGGCGCCCATTTCAGTCAAATACAATTTGTTCAAAGGCACTGACAGAAAATGCTTGCACATTGAGCTGGACATCACCGATTCTAGGCTGAGATACGAGGCCGGCGACCATGTGGCCATCTATCCGGCCAATGATCCCCAGACTGTGAACCAAATCGGTCAATTGCTTGACGTGGATCTTGACCAAACATTTTCGCTGATAAACATTGACGAGGACGCCTCCAAAAAGCATCCTTTTCCCTGTCCGACCACTTTCCGTACTGCCCTTACTTACTATCTGGACATAACCTCTTTGCCGACCACCCAGCTGATCAAAGAACTGGCCCAGTATGCCACAGATGAGAGTGAGAGAAAAAATCTGCAGCTAATGGCCTCGGCAAGTGAGGAAGGCAAAGCTTTTTACAACACATTTATTAGGGATGAGCACACAGACTTGGTTAGTTTGCTGGAAAAAATGTGTTCGCTGAAGCCACCAATTGATCACGTGATGGAATTGTTGCCCAGACTTCAGGCTCGGTACTACTCGATTTCGTCGTCGCCCAAAGTTCATCCCAATAGAATACACGTCACTTGTACTGTTGTTGAATATGAGACCAAAGACGGCCGAGTGTGCAAGGGTGTTACTACAAATTGGCTTTTGAACAAGCCAGTTGGTGACGACTTGAAGCCAAGAGTTCCAATCTTTGTTCGAAAGTCACAATTTAGACTTCCTTTCAAATTTCAAACATCCATTTTAATGATTGGACCTGGCACTGGTCTGGCTCCGTTTAGGGGTTTTCTCCAAGAAAGGGACTATTATAAGAAAGAAGGCCGCATGGTCGGAAAGTCAATTTTGTACTATGGATGCAGGCGAAAAGCAGAGGATTATTTGTACCAAGAAGAGTTGGAACAGTATGAAACAAATGGAACTTTGACCAAGTTGAATGTTGCTTTTTCGCGCGATCAGTCCGAAAAAGTTTACGTCACTCATTTGCTTAAAAAAGATGCTGGCATGGTTTGGAGTATTTTAAAAGAGGGAGGCCATGTTTATGTCTGTGGGTAAGTGTCCAATTGAGGCTAGGATTTGGCAAAGATTTTTTATATTCTCTATTTAGAGATGCGAAAAATATGGCGAGGGACGTGCATGATATTTTAGTTGATATTTGTGACAAAGAAGGTGGTATGGGACGCACTCAAGCTGTTCAATATGTCAAAGATTTAGGCCAAAAATCAAGATATGTGTTAGATGTTTGGAGTTAAATTATTTCTTTTTAGTTTCTTATTTTTATTTAATAACAATAAAAAAGTTTTTTTCATTTAAAAAAATTTAAGACTTTATTCAGATTCATCACGTTTTAAATCGTTTTTGCTTAATATTTGTTACATAAAACTACCTTCGCAATTTCTAGCTTTCGAGGTAAATGTCTAGTTTTTACAAAGGCAATATTACCAAAAAAGATTATTTTATTTGGAAATAATTTTTTTTTAATAATTTTTTACAGCTAAATAATATAATAAAATAAAATATTGACATTGATCTATTTTGTTTCATTCTTGAATATTTTGGCCGAAAAATGATCTAATGCTGTTTTCTTTAGGAAATGATTAATAAAATTTAATATCAAGATGAATGAAGAGTCATTACACTTGAATATAATTAAAATAAAATAAAATTAATTCCCCGAATTCTTATAAGCTATAAGCAAACTGACAAGATAACTCCATTTTTCTATGAAACCTTCTTAATGGGTTTTAAATGCGTTTGTTTTTTAATTTTTTTTATTAAACAAATATTAAAATATTTGAACTCTTAAGAACTATTAGATTAATTAAACGATTTTAACAAAATTAGCATAAATAGAATTTTATTTAATTTAATATACTTAATTTTAATAATGTCTTTTTTAAAAGTTATTATGACAATTTTTAATCCTTTTTTAAACACTTTAAAACTTTTTAAACTATACCCAGCAAGAACTTCTTATTTTCAAAGACATTTGATAAATATTAAGGTAAATTTCAAAACAGAAAACATTTTTTTTAAATGACTAGATCATGTAAAAAATATTGATAAATGATTGAATTATTATGTTAAGTAAAATTATTGATAATAAAACATTATATTGAGTAATTTATTTATTTAAAAAGCATGAATTTAAAAATCATTATCAATAAAAAGATTGAATTTCAGAGTATTTATATTTTAAAATGCCATTTTAATTTTTTTTAAATAGAATTTAAACATTTTAGCCAGACTTTAATTTTTTGATAAACATTAAATTTTTTTGTTTATTCAAAATTAAATTAATTTTGACGATGATGCAAAAAGAAAAGTTTTTAATTGTTGAAAGCCCCAGATGAAAAACTTTAGGATCAGATATTTTCATTTTTTAATTATTTTTTTAAATTAAAGATAACAATAGTTGTCAATAAAATTATCCAAAAATTTTATAAAAAATATGATCAAATCAATGCTTTTAAACAGGTCTGGTAGCTTGGTCGACCAAAAAAATTAAAAAACTTAAAAATATTAATTTCTTTTTTATTTTGCCTAAATATATTTAATTGTTTTGCTTGGTTTAATATTTTTATAATTAGATGAAATAGAACTTGATATTTATATTAAAATTAGATAATTTATTTTAATGAATTCAATAAAAAATGATCAATAGGATCAAAAAAATTCTCATTATTATAAAATCTTGTTGTTGACTATTCTTCTTAGTTTTGGAGATGTTTTAAAACGATTTTTGAGAATGTTGAAATTTTTTTTGTAAAGTATTTCTGCCTATAATGATGCTATTTTAAAGATACTTGAATTATGTTCTTTAAAAATTTTCTCATTGAAATGAAATTCCATTCCATTACTTATCATTATTTATAAGTAAAAATTTAACTTTTTTTTCATTTTCTAAATTTTTTATATTATTAATATTTTCTAATTTTTTTCAAAATTCTTTACAAATTTACTTCCTTTAATGGAGGCCAATTTAATTAATAAATAATTAAATAAATTGATTAAATAAGTATAGCTTTTTTGAATATTAATATGAAATTCTCAAAATTTCATAAGTTTTTTCTTTTTCTGAATTTTTTAAGTTCTCAAGTCTTAAAAAATGGGATTTAAATCAATTGAGTTTAAGCTATAAAGCCACAAATTTATTCGAAGTGATGATTAATTAAAAAAAATTTTAAAAAATAAAATTTATTTTAAATTAAATTTAATTATTTTTATTAAAAAAATATATATTAAAACCAAGATTGGGAAGTGAAAATGGTTTCATAAAATTTGTCCATATGAAAGCCCATTTTGATAAGCTGGTCGCATTTTTCGTACAACTTAAACTGAAGTAGCAGATTTATTCTTTCGAATTTCGGCAGCATGTTTACAAGCTGTTCACTTGATTCATTTTCATTTCGTCTTAAATACATGTATTTGCTTAGCGCATTAAATAACTCTAAATTGCAGTCAAATTTCTCTCCAAATCCAACTAAACCTTTACAAGCTTTGAATAAACAATAAATTTATTTTAACATTATTTTGAAAAAATTTGATAATTAAATTTACTTGTTGAAAATGCCAAAACTGCTGAAAAGAGTGCGAATTCTTTGCAATCTAGTTTTAGTTCTCTGACCATATCGACTAATGGTTTGTAAAATAGCAAAATTTTGTCAAACACCGGAAAATATTTAATTATCTTGTCATATGTAGCACTGTCACAATCAAAATAGTTTATGTTGGTGTTCAAGTTTGCTTGAGTTTCGGTCTGTTCTCGTTTTTGCTGCAATCGAATGAGTTGAATAAGACGAAGTGGATGGACCGAATTGACAAGCAATATTTTTTGATCTTCTATGGAGAATCGTTCCAAAACTAAAAGAAAAAATTGAAAAATAATATTTTAAAATATTTATTAAATTTACATGAAATGTTTGAAATGAAGCTGATGCATTTTTCGGTGTGAATTCGGACTAGTTCTAGACCAAGCTCATGTTCTTGATTCAAAATTTTATTTGGAACTGTTTGAATATTCTAAAAAAAATATTTTAAAATAATATTTAAATAAAAATATAATTGTAATTTAAAAACCTCTAAAACTTGATAAGATTGATAAACTTTTTTGATCAAATTTTTTGTATTTTCGTCTAATAAATTTTCAATGTCAGTTTTGACATCTAAATCGTTGACAGTGATCCTTTGACTATTTACATTTTGCGGATAGCCTACACCGGGATTAAAATTGTTAATGTATTCTTGGTTATTGGACACGTCAGAAGACGCGTTATCCATTATGGACTTAATTTTTTGCTTAAATAAATTCGATTGTCTACCAATTTTACAATCTTAAAAAAAATTTGTTATTCCAATTTTAAATTTTAAATTGTTTAATTTACTTTTAAGGTCCATTCCAGCAGTGACACATTTATTATAGCGGCACGATCTACACGCATTACGAGACTTGTAGCTGATCTCACAATTTCCGTCACCAGTGCACACAAATTTGTGTCCTTCTTTGACATTTCTTCGAAAAAAACCCTTGGAAAAAACAATAACATAATTTTATTTAATAAATTTTTTAATTAATAAATTTAAAAAATTTTATTTATTAATTTTTTTCTAGTTAAATTTTTTATTTACTTTACAGCCTTCACAAGTGATGGCTCCAAAATGAAGACCCGACGATGCATCTCCACACACACTACACGGAATTTCTTTGAAAGGAACAATGTCATTGACAACTTTTTCTAAATAAAATATTTTTTTGACAAGCTTTAAATGAGTCTAAAGTAATTTATACCATTATGCTTCATTCCGACCTGTAGACATTTTTTAAATCGACAAAATGCACAGTTTGTCCGAGTCGATTTGGTGATCACACAGCTTGAGTTGGAACGGACACACTTGAACTCGAGATATTCACTTTTTGCATTGCGGAGAAAAAATTTTTTGCATGCTTCACAGGTAATTGTACCGCAATGCCATCCAGCTGAATTGGTCTCTCCGCACACTCTGCATGGTTCGGGTTTATTTTTGTCGCTTAAAAGACTCATTTTTCTAGCGAGTTATGACCGATCAATCGATTCTTTTTATTATCAAGCTAATTTAGCCAATTTAATTAATTTAGCTATTCTCTTTGTCTAAGTGTCCTGGAAACTGGACACAACATTTTGTCCAAAAACTGGGCCTTTCTTTCAACAAAGAATCCATACTCGCCATTTCTTCATCAAGACAAAATTCTTTTTCCAAGAACAATTTTTTTTTATTGAATTTCTATTGAATAAATTTTGGTCAAATGTTACATTTTTTTTGCTAAATAAAATTTTTGAATAGTTTATAAATATGAGTTGAAAAATTTTAAATTTTAAATTATTTTCAAAATGGGCTATTCGAATAAAGAAAATAGCTCGGAGGATTCAAGAGATCGAAGTCGAAGCAGGGACAGAACACGGCGACACCATCACAGAGATTCAGGACAAGACCAAGAATACCAAAAAGAAGAATTGGAAAAACGGATAAGACAACGAATTGAAATAGCCGAAAATGGCTGGAGAAAAAGTATTTGGCATGAAGAATCTTCACATAACCATGATAGTGATGTATTTAATAGTGAAAAAAATAATCCATACGGAAAATTAAGATACAATTCTGACAAAAAAGACTCTCACAAACGAAAGCATAAAAAAGATAAAAAAAAATCCAAAAAGTCCAAAAAATCCAAAAAAAAATCTAAAAAATCTGACTCCGATTCAGGCTCGGATTCTTCAATTGAGGCCATTGAGGTAAATATAGATAATATGAAAGCAGTTAATACTAGTGAAGAGGAAGAGATTGATGAAATGATAAAAACAAATAAGCAGCGAAATATGGAAAAGGAAAAAGCGCTAAAGAAGGCTGAGGAAGTTGGACCGCAGCCGGACCTGCTATTGGCCGTGATTGACGCCAAAAATAAACCTAAAGATTTTGGCCGAGCTTTGCTCCCTGGTGAAGGTGCTGCAATGGCAAAATATGTTGAAGAAGGAAAAAGAATTCCGAGAAGAGGTGAAATTGGTCTCACTAGCGATGAAATATCTCAATTCGAGGATTCCGGATTTGTCATGTCCGGCAGTAGACATCGAAGAATGGAAGCTGTTCGTTTGCGAAAAGAAAGTCAAATTTACAGCGCTGACGAAAAACGAGCTTTGGCTAAGCTAAATCATGAAGTCAGATCAAAGAAAGAAGAACAGATTATGTCTCAGTTTAGAGAGCTTATTCACAGTAAACAAAAAAGTTCAAATTCTTAATAATTTTTATGCTACAATGTGAATATTGTTTAAAATTTCATTATTTTTTTATTCAAACAATAAAAGAATTAATTTTCCCATATTTTTCCAATTTCTCATTTCTAAAATACAATAATTTGCTAGCTAAATAATTATTAGTTTAAAAAAAACTATATTAATTCAAAATTTAAGATAATTTTTGAAAAAAATTATTTTAAATTACTTCAAAATATTAATCGATTTAATTTAATTTAAATTTTATTTATTTTTATATTCAATTTTAAATTGCCTAAGTGGCTGAAATTAATAATAATAATAATAACAATTAATCGGTTTAAGTTAATTTAGAGAAAATTGAAAATTGGTTTCAAATAATGCCATCAAAGTTTTTTTTGTCATAAATTCCATTTTTAGTTGAGGAAAATTGAATGTTTGTTTGAATCATTAATTCATAGAAAATTGATAAAATTTAAAATATTTTTATTAAGATTATAATTGAAACTAAAATTTTCCAATTATATTTATTATTATATTATATTATTCAATTATTTTCCAAATTTTTTAGATTTTTGAAAAATTTTAATTTTGTCAAATTATTGTCTTTGAATGATTAAGAGAGATTTATATTCCGAAAATGGATTTCATAAATGTTCAATGTAATACAATTCTATCTAATTTTTCTTCGAAAAACATTTCTATGAATTTAATGTTCACCTTGATCTATACATTTTTTAATTTTTGCTAATTTGTAATAATTATTTTATAAAATTAAATAAAAAAAAGTGTTAATCGGTCTTTCATGACAAATAAATAGTTTTCGTAGCGCCACCAATTGATTCAAATTTATTTTTTAAATTCAAATTTTCTTAACTTTGAATTTTAAGTAATTTAAAAAAACTTTTTGAGTCCTAAACTTAATTCAAGTTTCGATATTCTCTTTTATATTTAGGTTTAAAGAAAAAATTAATAAAATTAGAAAAAAAAATTTATTCAATAAATAATTATATTGCATAAAAAACACTGTTAACTATTTAAAAATGATTTACTATCACTTGGCTGTGATAACCGAATTTTGTAAATTTGGAAGAGATCTCAAAAGAATTAAACATTCATCTAACTTTTGATCAACATTGCCCATTTGCTCTTCTAGTCTAGAGAGTCTGGCATTAATGGTAAATTTTGCTCGATCTCGGTCATTCATTTTTGGTACACCCAAAATTTGATCCATTCTTCTCTGAAGTTCTTTTAACCGTATCATCAAATCCATATTACCCTGACTGTACTGTTCTATGACATCTCTTACATCATATGGTTTTCTCGCTTGCTATTAAAAATTCTAATATTTTTCAAAGGTACACAAAAATAATTAATTACCTGAAATTTTCTCCTTGCCACAAAATACTTTATCTTACGAATAACCCTGATTGTTTGTTTATGCTGTTCGGAAAGTCTTTTAAAAAATTAAAAATGAATTCTACATTTTGTTAGTTCTTACTCGCAGTCCTCATGAACTAAGCTTCTTCCCATATCAGCAGAATTGTGACGTGTTCCAGAATAAACATCACTTTCATTATCCAAGTTTCTTTTGGACGAAACACTGCTATAATCGTCACTATTCGCCTCCATATCTGGACGTCCAAATGATTTCTGCTTGTTGCGTCTTGGCTGAGAAAATCTTCGAGGATGATGACCTATTCAATATTTATAAACTAATAATCAAATTATTCTTAACCAATTTACCTGAATTTGTTTTTAGATTGTAAATTTTCCATGTTGCCACTGAATTACTTCCTGGCATGGCTGCTTTTACCCTCCATGAAGTCTATTTTTTTTAATTAATAAATTTTTTTAAATTAAATTTTTTTTTAAATTAAATTTTTTTTTAAATAATAAATTTTTTTTTAATAAATAATTTTTTTTAATTAATATTTTTTTTTTAAATTGATAATTTTTCTTTAATAAATAATTTTTTTTAATTAATAATTTTTTTTCAATTTTAATCACATACTTGAATAAGAGCGGCTGCAGCTGGTATTTGTCTATTAAAGTGTTTTTGGCGCTGTTTTTGCTGAACCTTCAGAGCAAAACCGGATCCTAGAATTCCCTAAAATTTGGTTACTTATCTATTTGTCTCAACTGGAACTAAGGTAAAAAAATTACGGCAGGTAGTGCAAAGAACGCAATGCCAAAAACACAAAAACAACTTGCCACCATTTTGCCCCACCATGTAGTGGGCACTTTGTCGCCATAGCCTATAGTTGCGACTGTGACCTGAAATTAAGATTGTTAAATATTTTAATTGTCACTTTAAAATAAACAGTCTAAAACAAAACAATGCCAGGCAAAAACAAAACTTACTATTCCCCTTTTTTTGTTGGAAAAAAAATATTTAAAAAACTTGTTTTAAAGAAAAAGCTTAAATTTATCATTTACCACCACAGGGCGTCCGCATAGCTTTGGAATTGTTCATTGGAATCTTTTTCGCAAAGAAAAACAAAATATGAACTAAATATAAGGGACAGAAAGCCTATGTATAGTGTTGTAATCAATTCCTTTTTAAAAAATCATCTTTAATAGTAAAACTTGGCTAAACTAGATTCAATTTGTCAAATTTTAAAGTTATATCATTCATTTAAGCAATTAGCAAGACTAATAGAACTAATGCAAGCTTTAAAAAAACAAGTCATAAAATTTAAACAATTCCTTACTACAGAATACCATAAAGCGTCAGCATAATTAACAATTGTTGAGTTGGTTGAGTCCTTTTCGCACAAGTAAATGAGATATGACGAGCATATTAAGACTAAAAATCCAATATACAACGCCGCTATTAGTTCCTTAAGTAAAAATATAAATCCGGATGAAATTCCGAATGACAATTGACAAATTAAATCTTTTTTGGTTAAAATTTTATTTACCTGTCTGTGGACATAAACTACCGAGCCTAGGAGACGCCAAGTGCCTGCTTGACGGTCTACATGCAGCATTCGAAGAATTTGCAGAAATCGAATTCCGCGTATAGCAGATGTGGCAAACACTTGTCCATTGCTACCAACTGCTATTACTATGCCAGATGCCACAATTACCAGTATGTCAATTAAACAAATGGGCTTTCGAGCAAATTTAAATCGACCACGCCAGCCCATGTACTTGCTTCGGCATCCTGCCGACCACAAACGCACTCCATATTCGATGCCAAAAAACAGAACCAAAATTATTTCCATGTAGAATAGAATTTTATTTGCCGGATCTGAGTATGTTTCTATTGTGGATAAAACACTGAATATTAAACATATTAACACTGCCAAAAATCTTGAAAATAAAAAAAATTAAAAATATTTCACTTTTTTAATATTTAAATAAAAAAAATAAATCTGTCATTTTTATTAATATTTTTTCGTATTTTTTTTTTAAATCAGACGATTAAGTAAGTAACGTCTTTTAATGATGGAGAAAATTTGAAAATCAGAGATTTCTGTTTTTAAAATAAAATAAAAAAGATTGATATTTAACAAAATCTATTTTTATTTGATCTTTTCTAGAATTAGATTTTTTAAATAAATTTAAGATTTAAATTTTAAAATTACTCCAAACATTTTCATATTTGGAAAGCTACTTTTTTTGTAAATAAATTTGGGTCTTGTCAATTTTATGATCTTTTGATCACAAATTTTACTCGAAAAATTTATCTTGTAAATTTTATCAACTTTAGATCATATTTTTTATGATTAAAATTTGAATGGTAAATTTTACTATCAAAAAAAGAAAGTATTTAAAAAATAAATAGATCATGATTTTTACATTAAATTAGATCACAAAATGTAAAGTTATTAAAAATAATTTTATAATTAAATGGTCTGGTATCTGTCTGACTAGAACGCCTGACTAAATTTTTTAATTAATTCATTTCTTTTTCAATTAAATTATCCCAGTTTTTAATTCTATTATGGCTCAAAACAAACTCATCAATCGTAAATTTTGTTTATCAAACTTAATGTAAAAATTATGATAGATTTTTTTTCAAATATCTTAATTTTTTCTTCATAAAATTTACAAAATCCAAATATCATGATATTGAGAAAACTCATAAAATCAAGGAATTGGAAAAAGGAAAGAATAAAAATGAAACAAAGTTGAAGGTATCTGAATTTTTTTCCTCTTAATAACTATTTTTTTAGAGAGGCATAAATAACGAAAGATTGAAGACAAGGGTTGCAAAATTTATCAATTTAAATGGACTTTAATTTAATTATTATTATTCAAAAAGGTTAAGGAAAGATGCGAAAGCCATAGCTTTCTTAAAGCCCAAAAGTAAAGATAAGTAAACATTTTATGTTTTGAATAAATTGTAAGTTTTTAGTTCTAATTTTTTTGAATTTTTTCCATATGGTAGGATTTAAAAATATTATTTAAATTTGTGCTGGAAAATCACAACTCTTAAAAATTCATTCAATTTCACAAAAAAGATAATTAACTAAAACGGAATTTTTTTTTAAACTTAAGAAAATTTTTTGATAGATAAAAATGTTCGTTCTTTCTAGCGCGATTAAAATTTTAGGATTTGTTAAGAGACCCAAAAGAATTCAAAAATATTTATTGATAAAGATTTCTTAATTTTTTTTTGATAAAAGTCGAAAAATATTTTAATGGTTCTAGCAATCAATTTTTTTAGCTTCTAAATTATTATCAAAGAAAATAATTGAGAAATAATAATATATTACCAAATCGAAGAAAATATAAATGAGGAAATTGATTACATTTAGATTTATAATTTAAATTAAAGAAAAAATGAATCATAAATCTGTTCCAATTTTTTTTCTTATTTAGAAAACAGAAGGTCTTGCTTTAACATGTGTACTTTAATCATACAAAGCATTCCTAATATATATTATTTAAATTTCAAAGTTTATTTTATCATTTAAAATTTAAAATGCTTTCAATTAGAAACTTATTCTATTACAGAATATTGAAAATATTAAACTTTTTCAGTATTTTTAGATTGAAAACAAACTACAAAAAATTTACAAATAAGTTGTCAATATATTTATATCATTAATAGAATATAATTAAAATATTTTAAATAAAAACAGCTTGATTAATTTGTTGACTGAGCAAAAACTTCCATGAAAGCCCAAATTTTTGGCATTTAAATCAAAAATTATAATCTTTCTTCCCCAAATCGTACTTCTTAATTATTTAAATAATGACTATGATTCAACTTACATTCAAATTGCTGAAAAATTCAAGAATTTATTACAAATGTCTAATCTAATCTGCGACAGCAAAAAAAATTTATCTAAATTGGAAAAACTTCTTTTGAATTTAAATTTTTAATTTTTATTTCCTGTTAAAATTGTCTTTAAATATTTGCAAATTACTCAATTTCGTCCGACGTGTTTAAGATAAGTTATTTTTCATGTTTTATCAATTAGAAACTTTGCGTGATTAAACTAAAATTTAATTGTTTAATGAAATTTGAAATTGTATAAATTATTGATTAGACAAAAATTAATTAAATTTCAGAAAAAATTCAAGATGACAACATTCAAAGTTAAAAAAAATTATAACCAAAATTCATTATTTGCAAGTATTAATTAAAGTCAACAAAAAAATGAAAGAATGAGTTCAAGTGTATGGCCTGTGCTGAATTTATCATTTATTATTTTTGGTACATGCGGAAACCTGTTCACCTTTTCAATCTTAATCCGCAAAAATATACGCAAACATTCTCACATGCGGTATTTAGCAACCATTAGCATCATCGATACACTATGCTTATACACCTGGAATTTTTCTCTAGTTTACAGCTATTTCAATCATAAAAAAATAGAAAATGAAGGACATTTATTTTGTCGAATTTTTGCATTCTTTTGCTATTTTATACTTCAATCAAGCTCGTGGATTTTATGCCTGATTGGAATAGATCGTATGATTACAATCATACTACTTAACAGGTCAAATGTTATCTCCAAAATATCCAAAAACACATTGATGGTAGTTTTTGTTGTTCTTATGATATTATTTTCTCTTAATGTTCCAATTTTGATCATCAATGCAGTGCCAAATGATAAAAATTCTTCAAAAACTGCATACAACTGCTATGAGCCTAAATCATTCTATTTTATCTGGGACATAGTTCACATTATTTTGTACAGCTTGTTGCCATTTTGTATCATATTTTTTGAAAATATTTTCTTATCATTACTAGCGTTGAAGCATTCTAGAAAGTTAAAGATACACTTTAAAAGTACATCAAATCAAATGAATGGATCAACTTCCAAGTCAAGTGTTGGCACAACATGGAAAAACAGACTAGCCAGAATTTTGGACATAAGAAAGTTGTGTGTAAAAAATGTGAGTGGTTCATTTAATATAAGTTTGGACATTGGCAGAAATGCATCGCGAAAAATGCCCAGAAAATTGTACTCAAAAGGATCGCATGTTGCCAATCTATTATTATTTTTGACCGTGTCATTTTTTTTTACCACAGTTCCGTATTCAATGTTCTATGCTCTGAAGCTAAACGTTACCCTAAATGAAAAGTCTAAGCAAGCTGTAGTGGGCTTTTTAACTATACTTCAGTATATGAGACATTCATCTAATTTTCTGATCTATTTGTTGACTTCAACTATTCTAAAGAACGAGGTTAAAATTTTGTATGGAAAATTGGCCAAGTTATTTTTTTGGGACCAATTTTAAAATTTATTTAGAACATCATTTATTTTTAAAGTTTTTTTTTAATTTTTCAAACTAAAATGTATTCTTTTAGATTTTAAATTTTTTTAAAATCCTTTTCATTTAATAAATTACCCAGGGTTGTGGAGATTTGTTCAATTCGATCGTTTCAATTCAGAAAAACTTGAAAAGCTTTTTTACCATAGAGAAATATTTAGTACTGTAAGTAATTGGATTTGGTGAAATTTAGTACAAAATGATAAAAAAGTGAATAACTTTTTTTCTAAAAGGTTTAGATTAGTACCGTGAATGCAACATGGTGCAACATTCAATGTCAAAGTCTGATAAACTCTGCAATTACATAAATAAGATTTCAATATATTCGAGCGTAGGGCAGACTTGACAGTTGATGCAACTTTGAATGTTGCACCATGTTGCATTCACGTTACTAATCTAAACCTTTTAGAAAAAAAGTTATTCACTTTTTTATCATTTTGTTCTGTTCTTTTGTACTTAACTTCACAAAACCAGTAATTGCACAATTGATAAGAATACCTTTTGATGGCGTACAGAACACAGAAAATAACAGAATATTTTGCACAATTATTTTACTGCAAATTTGCTTAAAATAAGAATTTTACAAACTAAATTATCTCTTTTAGCAAATAATTTGTTTAATTGAATTGATAAGATCGAATTGAAGCGATCTCCACAACTCCAAATTACCCATTATTCACTTTTTTTCCTAAAATATACTAAAACCAGTAAACATGAACATGAAGGTATCAAATTTAATAAAAAATTGATCTAATTTTGCAATGGAAAGGATATGGGGCAATACTTGTTGAAGATATGAAAAATGCCTCAGACAATTTTTTTTTTCAAATATTCTTATAAATATGAATGTGCTGATTTAGAATTTATGTAATTTAGTTCAATATGATTGAATTTTTCATGCTTTATAATCAATCAAAGTTTTGGCACATTTTAGCCGGGAATCTTTCTTTTTAGTTCTATAAAGGTGATATGGATACTTATTTTTCCCTGGTAAAAAGTTTTCTAGAACAAATTTCTTTAAGGAATCTGAAAATTAAATTTATATTTTGGTAACTTTTATAGTTTTATCAAAATAAACTAAATTAAACAAAATAAAAGGTGTTTGTCTTCTAGAGTCTCTGGAGTAAAATATCCCCAACTCAAAAATTTTCAAAAATACTTTTTTTTACTTATTTTTTGTCTCTTAACAATATATTAAAAATGCTAAGACCGGAAACATTCGCTTCATTCCTTTAAATAGGATCAAAATTTAAAAAACGTAATTAATTTGTTTTTTAATTGTAAATATTAAAAATTTGGATAATTTTTTAATTATTTTTTATCATTTATTTATTCATCAGTAGAATCACATTCATTATTTAATATCTATGAATCTTCTCTTTCTAATTTTCCCTTATCACAGTCCAAAATAAATATAATGAGAAGATTTCTAGATTTCAATTTTGTCATATAAAATCCAAAAGCATTTATTAACGAAACTTATAATAATTTCAATACAAAATTGTAATTCTTAATAGAAAAATGGATTTTGTATTACAGATTTTTCTATAAGTTTTAAAAGGTAAACCCAAAATGTTTCATTTAACAGTCTAAATTAAATAAAAAATTTAAAGAATTATTTGTCAATAAATTGATTATTTTTAATCAAATTGTTTGTTAATTTAGAATTGAAATCAAATTTTCTGCTTTATTTTAATTTCAATTACTTAAAAAATAAACTAGTCTACAGTAAACATAAGTTGTATCTCTTTACAATTTTAACAACCAAATTCAAAATTATTTAAGTAGCGATGCGAGAATATTAACATTTAAATAAAATTTTTTTAAAAATTGCATAAAAAAAATCTAATTAGAATAAATCAAAGAGACAAAAAAATAAATTTGCTAATTAATATTTCATGTATTAATTAAAATTATTTTTTTTGTTGAATTAGTTGTTTCATTATCAAGCTTTAAAAAGCTCAATTTTTTTTTATTTAAATTAATGAAAAAGAATTTTATTTTAGCAATTTTATCACAGTTTTTATGAAAATTCACAAAGCCTATTTTATCTTAATTTTTTTTATAAATATCCTTATCTTATTTTCTTTTTTTCGAATATTCATACACATTTTAGAGTTTTTGGGAATTTTTTGATCAATGAAAATTAAGTTAATATGAGAAATCTCCGAATCAAAGCTGATTCTCAGCTAGAATATACTTAAAAAAATTGAAATCTTTATTTAAAGAGAAATTTGGAATTTATACTAATAACGATAAAAGTTGAATATTTAATTAATTTTTTTTTAATTTTTAAAAAATTTCATTTTCAAATTTTTACAATTTTTACATACAGCATTGATTTGACATGATAGTCGACCGTAATATTACGAAAATTTACATAAATTACCGCCGAGTATGATGTCAAATTTAATTTTAATTAATAAAATATTATTATAAAGAACCATTATCAAAATAAAAATATATTTTCAAAGTTTATCTCTAATTTTAAGAAAAATATTATTTTATAATTAGTTTTTTTAAGATGATAAAATATTAAAAATCTTACACTGTAAAATGATATATAAAGCATTTCCAACCAGTTGGTCGTTCGAGAAAATTATAAAATTTTGACTGCAAATTTGCTTTTTGAGGCATTGGATTATAATTTAAATTATTAACTGATGACTTCCTGGTGATGGTAGGAAAATTAATTGAAAAATGAGGCATTGATTTTTTGCTTTCGCTGCCACTGATATTAGCCAAACTTAAATTGTATGGATAGCAGCCGGATTTGTTGCTTTTCGAGTCTAAATTAGCCGAGTTTTGTTTAAATCTCGCTTCGATATCTGCGCTTAAAGATCCATTGGAAATTTTTTTATAATTTGACAAGGATAACAAGGATTCATTTGTGTTGTGATTATTTTTTTTCATGTCAATATCAGTTGTAATTTTTTTCAGCGAATTTCGAGTTTTGCCAAGACTACCTTGGGTTTTTAGTGTATTCAAAAGAAGAGGCGTTTCGCATTCTTCGGTGACCGGGAGAGATATCCGTTTGCCATGTTTGCTCGTGTTAGGACTAGTTTGAGTGACAGTGAATAAAATTGGTGTTGTGGTCTCATCTGGCAAAGGTTTATTTTTTGAAAATATGCTGTCCAAATTTTCGTGCTGCTTTTGATTCATTTCGGTCCAAAATCTTTATTTATTCAAAATGAGCCATACTGAAAATCTTTTATTCTTGCTCTAGAAAAAAATCTGAAAATATTTTATTAATTTTATTCTGAGAAAATTGGCGACATAATTTTTTAATTTAGTTTCACTAAGATACCTTATCAAAAAATTATTTTTCAAGAAGCAGTAAGAAAAGTATACATCATCGAAATTAGTTTTTTTTTTTCATTTCGACCTGGCAACAAGGATCAATATAAGCTCACAAACTTAGGTTAAATCACTTTTACCTGTTCTAATTTTAAAATTAACATAAAATAAATAAACAAAAACTGTTAAAATTTAAATAAATAAAAATTTACTTGATAATTCAACTTTTGTTTTGAGTAAATTTTAAGTGATCTTGATTTATAAAAAAATATCCAAATTAAACTATTCGATATCTCTACGGATTAAAAGCATTAAAACCAGGGGAAAAACTGCAATCAAAAAGAATTTAACATGGAAACTCAATATTAATTTGGTTTGTAATTTAATTAATATTTTTTGCGCAAAAAGTCGAAGTTAATTTTATTATCATTTAATATGTGACATTAATTTATTATTATTTTGATAAATTTCCGCTGATTGTTTGAAAAAAATAATTTGTTTTTCTCAAAAATTACTATTTATTTAATACAAAAAAAAACGTAACTATCGCCCAAATTAAATTTGGAATTTTTTTCTCGACATGGGGTGGTTTGAGGGGTTTTAAGTTAATTAATTTTTTATCTTAATAAAAAGCTTGATAATTTAGTACAAGTTAATGGTTTTTTTAAGTATTCCTAAAAGTGAAAGGCTTCCAAATTGACAACTGTAATTAAAAATAACATGAAAATTAAAACCTTGTCAAGTATCGAAATATTCAAAATATTAAAATCTAAATATTCCGATTTAACTCCTATTAATAGACACTTTTGTTGACGTTTTTATTTGTTGAATTGCATCATATTTTTGTAGCCAGACAATTATTTCGTCAAATGATAACTAAAAAATTATTTTATTAATTTCAACTTAAGATTAGGTCTTTATACTCATATTTAACAATATATTTATTTTCAAAAAAAAATTAGTTTAAAACAAAAAAAAATCAATATTTAAAAAAATATGTGCAAAAGATTAGATATATCTTGGTTTACAAAATAAATTATAATGAAAATATTTAAAAAATCTATATTCAATCATATTTATCTTTTTATCCAATATTTCTCCAAATTCTCACCTAGCTACTCAAATCTTTTTTGTTCATTCGATTAACAAAATTAGCTTTCAATATTCGAGCTTCTTATGCTTCGTTATCTATTCTATTTTGTATAGATAAACTTCAATTAATTAATTAGATTTAATTGAAATGGATCGATCTTTATACTCGATACACAAACTTATTTTTAAATTCGCTCCATTAAACAAATATACTTTGGCTTTTAAAATTGATTGATATTTTTTGATTAAAATAAAAACCACATCGGTTAATACTGTAAATTAAATAAATAATAATTAAAAATAATTATCAAAAAAAAAATATTTTTTTCTTAATGAAGTTGAACAATTTTAAATTGACTAAATCGTTTTTCTTAGATTGTTATTTTTCCCAATTTTATTATTATTGAAAAAATTTTAAAACAAAAAGCACTAAATTTATCAATAAAATTGCTTTAAGGGTTCTTGTCATATATTATTATTAATTTCAAATAAACGCCAGTTAGGCAATGCAAAAAAAAATAAATTAAAAATAAAAGTTTTTTAAATATTTAATGAAAAAAATAATAATGAAAAGTTAAAATGATTTTTCTGAACGCCCTTGAGTCATTTAATTCAAAAATTCATCAATTTTAAAAAGCTAGAATCTAATTGATTAATGCAAAGTAAAAAAAGTGTTCAATTTTAGCTATTCACTTCCTTAAGCCTTAACATATGGCCTATTATTATTGATTTTTAACGCAATCTATTTTTAGATAAATTTTTAAAAAATCAAGCTTAAGCTAAAAACTCAAAATAAGATAATTAAAATGCTTAAACTGAAATATTTTTCAAAAATTTAAAGCAAAAATGAAAATTGCGCAAATTTTTTTTCTGCTCAATATTGCCTTTAGAACAATGTGATTAATTTAAAAAAGTTTAATTTTTTACCTTTTTTAATTATTAAAGCTTCAAGAGTTTTATTTGAGTAATTTAAATAAATGAAAATATTTAAATGCTAAAAATTTGAAATTTTTTCTCGAGTGGCTTCAAATTATAAAAAATAACATAAAAACAATATTTTTTTAAACCATTGTTATTTGAAAAAAAATTATGAACAATATTATTTGAATCTGTTAATCTAAAATAGTAATGAGTTTTACACATCCTATTCTTTAAATTAAAGATGAGTTATTTTAATCTAAAATAAAAAATATCACTCAATGGTTTAATCGAAATTATTTTAAAACAGCTCCGATAGCAGCCAAATTATAAAAAATTAGAAACATTGCTTTGTCATTTTTAATTAAAATTTTTGATTTTAATTTAAAACTGTAAACAAAACTAAAATTTCAGAGTATTTAGGAATAAAAAAAGATTTAATTTTTGCTTTATTAAATAATTTATTTAATTTTTTTGAAAAATAAAAAAAAATTGAAATAAATAGCTCCAAGCTCTGATGCATAATTTGCAATTTAAATAAAAGAGAGATTTCGAAATTCTAAAACAAATTTAAATGTTTTTCTTTAATATTAAATTAAGAAATAATAATTTCTTAGGCTCTAATCTTTGATTCTTTATAAAATTTCATTCATTTTCTTCAAATTTGTAGCCTATAATCCAAGTAGAAGATTGTATGAACAAAGTTAACCCTAATTGAAAATAAATTAATGTAACTGATTATTTTATAATTAAGAATTTTTCGTGTAGTTAATTTAGCATTTATTCGTTAACGAAATTGGCCATGGATTTAAATTTAGAGCAAAGTTTAATTCCAAGTGTACAAAACATAAATATATAAATTTTGACTTTTATCTAATCATGATACAAAGGCAGAATAAAGAAATTTCAGCTTATTGAAATTAATTAAAACAAACTCTCAGATTCGTTCAGTCTACAGATTAGTTAGTCTAATAAATAGTGAAAACAAATCTAATTAAAAAAATAATTTAGAATAAGATATAGGTATTTAACAAGATTTAATTTAAATAGTCTTGATAGTTTTTATTAATAAAAATTTACAAAAATATTTCTGTTTCCATATTTATTTTTGATCAGAACTTTGATTTTCATTCTCATCATTGCTCCTTTGCTCCCATATCTTAAAAAATGTCTTTTAACCCAAATTAATATTTAAAAATTAAAATTTAACTTGAATATAAGCCTCAGATAAAGTGATCATTTGAGGTAGAACGTCAATTACATGCAAGTCTTGCATTTCGTACCAAGTTCCAGTTCCTTTGTGTAAAATATGAACTCTATAGGTGCCCTTGTTCGGATCACCATCATGCACTATATTAGCAATCAGATCATAAACTGTATTTGGATTATTTTTTTTATTTTCCTCCGACAACAAATCTTTAAGATCCACATTTCTATTTTTCAATTAAAATATAAAAAATTTAAAAAAAAAATCATTATTTACTTGGCAGAAAAATTAACAATTGTTGGATTTTTTTCAAGATAGAACACATTTTTGGTAAATCTCTTCGAAAAAAAAATTGGTTATAAATTTATTTTGTTAAAAAAAATGTTACCCTAAAGCACATGATAAGATAGCGGGGCAGCCTAAGTAGCTCGTATTTTTTAATAAAATTTTCCTTGTATGTCTTGTATTCGATGGAAGTAACTCCGTCAAATTTTGTCAATATCTGCATCAATGGAACCTGAGGAATGATGCTTTCTTTTAATTCGTCGCGAAATAATGGTGGCGATGGCAAATCCACTGACAAGTATAGAAAAGGCTTTTCTTCTACTTTTTCCAAATAGTCTTCAGGTCTAAACACTTGCTGTTCTGCGCTTTCCTAATTTAAAATAATTTATTTAATTTAAAAATAAGGTATTCAATGCTCACATCATTCAAAGGTGCAATTTTTCTGGTGTAAATTTTCATTTGGCCTTGAAAAGTTTTGTAGATAATACTGCTATTTTGACTCTTGGTGCCATTCAGGGTTAAATGCAAACTATTCAGTAACCAAGACAAAAAATCAATTGGATCAGCTTAAAGAAGAAAAATAATTTAAAAATTCAAAAATTGTTTAAAAAATTTACATTGTTGAGTTATTTGAAATTTTTTTTTGCTGCATTTCACAACTGCTTGAAGCATTTCGTGTGGACTTACATGAGCTTTAAAATTTCTGGGGTTCCAAAGTTTACGCGTCAATTCGCCAAATCTTTTGACCAAATTAATCATAATATCTCCAGGCGCTACCTTAATGTTAGCATAATTCTGTTCGCGGATAAAATAATCTCGCAAAGGTGGAACATTCACCAAAGCCTGTAATACCACATTGGAATAGTCATTTGCTTTTATATTATTCAAGCCCACAATGCCCGGCAAATAATGTGTTCCGTCATAAGCTCGAGACAACTTTGAATTCTTTTCCAATTGACTTATTTGCTCTCTAGTAAATGTTGGATTTAATACATACTTAAAAATAAATTTTTTAAAATAAACTTTAAAAACTCAAAATTTTTATTTTATTGAAAATAATCTCAGAAGAAAATTTGCCTTTTCTTGACATATCTAATTCTTCTCGACATATCATAATCCCTAATTCTTTTACTAAAAATAAAAAATTTTCTCAACTTTTAATTTCATAAAAAAATTTTAATATTGATTTAATTTCAACAGAAAATTTTAATTAAAGAATTTTAAAGGATACATTTACAATAGAGACCTATTTTTTTAAACTTTAAGATCTAAAAAAAGAAGAAGGTCAAAAACTTCTTTATTAATATAGATTATAAAAAAGTTTTTTTTTGGCTAATTTAATTTTTTATTGAAGAATTATTTGCTATAATGATGTTACCATAATTAACTTATTCACAAAGTTAAAAAATTGGTGACCTAAATGACAAAATTAGCAAATAATAGTAGGTAATATTCTCGGTTAATTTTTTTTGATGCTATATGATTGTTTGAAAAATTACTTTTTTTAAGTTAATATGGGGAAATTTTCCTGTATAATTAATTTTTGTCAAATTTAACTTTTTATAATCAAAAAAATTTTTTAAATTTTCGAATCTTCTAGTGTCAATGAGACCTCAAAATAAAAATTAAATTATGAATTCTTAGTTCAAATTGGTTTTGTGAAATTCAGTACAAAATGATAAATAGAACAGAAAAAAATGTAAAAAAATTGAATAACTTTTTTTCTAAAGGTTAAAACTTTATTCTATAAGTGCAACATTCAAAGTTGCATCAAATTTCATGGTCTGCTAAATTTGCAGATTTCAGCAGAAATTAAATTTCAATATAATCGAGTGTAGTGCATTTTGCAGAGATTTTGTACATCATTAGCAGACTTTTACAGTTGATGCAACTTTGAATGTTGCACCATTCTGCATTCACAGAATTAATTTTGAACTTTAAGAAAAAAAGTTATTTAATTTTTTTACACTTTGTTCTGTTCTTTTGTACTGAACTTCACAAAACCGTTCAAATTTACTTTACCAAGAACTTGGTTTATTTTCAAATATTATTTTTTTAGTAATAAAACAAAATAAAAAAAAAAATTGTAAATTAATTAAGACTTATATGTTAGTTATTTTAATGGATTTTTATGAGATTCAGAATTAAAGCAAATAGACTTTTTTTAAAAAAAAATTAAATTTAATAAAGTATATTTTATTTTATTTAAAATCAAATTTAATGTACATACTTTTATATCATCAAGAGACGAATCAATAACTTGGTAGTTATCCGGTAAACAGTAAAATTTATAGGTGTTAAGATTAATGTAAACATGATGACTCAATTCTACACTATGAGTGTATGCATGAGATTTTATTCCTCTACCTTGGAAGTACTTGCCGCAAACCAGACAAGCATAAACATTATTATTGGAGAGAGTAATTGAGCAAAGCTTTTCAAAATCAAAGTCAAGAACATTTCTGTTAATTGTGTCCAAGTAAGGACATTGTCTGCTTCGCGGGTCAGATTCGTCTTTGTCTTCACGGTATTTTATTTGCTCCACTTTGGCCTCAATTTTTATCTTTTCTGAATAATAAGAAAAATTAGAGAAAAATTTTTAATTTTTTAAAGTTTCTACTAAAATTATCAGGTCCAACTTCCTGGTTAATGCTTCTTTTGGGCACATAATCAGCATTCATTTTTTGCTTCAAATTTTAAAATTTTGAATTGAACACAATTAAATTTAAAATTAATAAAAAAAAAAAGAAAGATCATTTTTCTTTGCATTCACTCATTATTTGTAACATGACTTGAAATATTTGCAAGCAAATTTCAAATCATAATTAGAAAAAAAAATAATTTTGATAAATTAATTTTTATAATTTGTTGGCTAATGACGGAGGACACAGAGAGGATAAAAAAGAAAAATCTGCTGCTAAGCTACTACAACCAAGATGATTCGCTTGCAGCGGGTGATTCGAACAGAAATTTGACTATGGCTAATTCAAGCTTAGAACCCGAGGTTCACATACACCTCAAGGATCCATATGATATAAACTCGAATAGCTTTGAGCCGGACCTTTTTCTTAAAAAATTAATAAAAGTATTGAGAAATTTTTTTATGAATTTTTTTTTATTTATCAATAATTTTCTTAAGGAAAAAACTTTGCCAGAGATTATGGATTTTGAGAGTGAGGTGGCCAAAGAGACAAGGCGCTTGGACAGCGAAATGCAAACTTTGGTGTCAGAAAATTACAACAAATTTATAAGTGCTACGGATACCATTCGTCAAATGAGAAGTGACTTTAAAAAAATGGAAGACGAAATGGAAAATCTAGTCTCGTTTATGTCTGACATTACTGAATTTAATGGAAAAATAAATACCACTCTTCACGACAAACGAAACGAAATATCTCGTTTAAGCGGAATAAACAGCTTGCTAAAAAAACTTCAGTTTGTGTTCGAATTACCATCCAAGCTAAGTAATCTTGTCGAAGAGGAACAATATGCCAAAGCGGTCTATTACTTTACCAAAGCCAAAAAGACTCTAGACCACTATAAACAAATGCCTACATTTAATAGTATTGAAGACGAGTGTTTGTTAACAATAGAGACGTTAAAAAAAAAGTTATATGACCAGATTGATTTGGGTGACAGCAAGCCGAATGATATATTGGAAAGTTTTAACTTGTTGAGTCAACTGGGCGAGCCTGTTGAACAACTCTCAACAAAATACATGAATAGAATAGAAAATTCGCTTGATCAAGATTTGAATTTGCTCAAGCTAGATATTGATCTATTGGCAATTGATCAAAAAAATCAAAAAGATAATGCCAAGGTTCAATCGGCTATGGACATTCTTGAGTTTATCGATCATGGGTGCAACAATTTCTTGGCAAATCTTAGTTCAGTCATTGAATCGTTTGCTTCTTTATTTTTGAATCAAAAAAATAGGTTTGTTTGATTTTATTTTATTTTTAAAAATTTTATTAAACTATTTCACTAAAAAATCAAATAATGTAATGGACATTATTTTATTATAAGTTTGTTGTGCAAGTCCGTAGACTAGAGTTCTAAAGTATCCGGCTAAAATACAGTGATTAAATACTAAATTAATATTGAGTTAGAGTTGATTAGTTAGTTAAAAAAAAACCACTAAGGACTAAAGAAAATATTAAAAATGTATTTTTTTAAAATTCAAGTTCCTGATTTATCAGGTTTTGAAAAAGCAAGGATTTTTTTATTATTCACGTGACCATAACAATAACAATAACTGCAGTTATTAAATTTAAGTGGAAAATTTATTAAAAATCTATGTTAAAAAAATTAATTGCAAAAAAAAGGAAATCAATTATTCATTTCTTAGATATTTCATAACATATTTTTTTGACTAATGCTTTATGGTTTTGGAACAATTCTCGCATAAAATAGCCAAATCTTACATGTTTTAACAAAAATTAATAGTTAAGTTTTATGCCTATAAACTTTGGTTTAATCTCAACAAGGTTTAACCTGTTGTTCCGCTGCTGAAATAATAATAATAAAAAAGGAGAAATTATTTTTGGTTATTTAATTAATTGAAAAATTCTAATTAAAAATTGATATTAAAAATTTGTTCATATATATTGATCAAATAATTAAATAAATATTTCTGTATAAAAAACATTTCTTATAAAAAAAACTTTTTCAGGTAATACAGCGCAAATATTATTTATTGAAGACACTCTTGACAAAGCTACGTATAATTGTTCAAGACTAGTTTTAATCTTGTATTGTAGAATCAAATCACAGCAAATTCTTCTTTCTTCCATTTTGTCACCCAGTAACAAAAAAACGATGATTAATCAATGAAAATTGATAAATAAATCGTCAATGAGAAAGGAAGCATTTCATCTAAATTACAAAAAGAATTTTTTTACACAAAAATTTGTTTAATTTTTAAATAATATTAAATAATTTTTCACATCTGATTTAAGACAAACATGAACTCAGATATTTTTTTTTTTTTTAATTAATTAAATAATTTTGGGTTTCCCCAGGGTTTTTCCGAATAGCTTTAGCCTTCGTTTAAACCCTCTTGTCACGATACAATGTAAAAAAACTTAGCAATTTTTTGTAGAAAATTGTTATATAAAAAAAAATTAAAAAAAAAAAAAAATATTAAAATTTTAACTGAAATGAACTCACATATCTCTCAATACAAAGACTTATTATGATTTATTAGTAAAAATTATTAAAAAATAAAGTTTGATTTAATAGGAAAATAAAGATTAGGAATTTCTTTTGTCTATTGGTGTCATTTAAAGATTTAAATAATTGAAGTAAATATTTTATTGTAAAAAATAAACTCATTTTTAAAGTAAAAAGACTGATATTTTTGTATAAATAAAAATTCATCTGGTAAATATTTCCGAAATACATTGAATTTTAATGAAACTTACAATCAATCGTACGATTTAGAATTTAGCCTTTAAATTATAATTTAAATATTTTTCGAAAAATATTCTATCTTGTTAAAAAGAGTCTCAAATTTAAGAAATCTAACTAAAAAAAATCAATGAAACCATATGTGAATATTTTGTTCAAAAGTTTAAATTGACTAAATTGAAAATAGATATTTTATTCTTTAAATAAGCTTTTAATTAGAAAAAGACTGTAGTCAAAAGAAATTTTTTTATACCTAAATTGAATTTTCTTAATCTTTTTATACAAAAAATATAAAATTAATATAGTAAATTTATTTAATTCATTAAACAAAACTGTTTCCCTGGATCGAATCGGAACCATTTATCCGTCTATGCACTTAGTGAAACATTTTCAAAAATTGTGGTTTCTCAATTTAATTATATACCGTAAATGTTTGCTTTTAACGTCGTAATAAAAACCCAAGATTTTGATTCTGGTGCTTCGAAAAAATTGAATTTTTCAAGGCTTAAGATAGCAAAGATGAAAATCTATGCAACTGGAAGCCAACTTAAGAACGAAATTTTCAATTTTGATTTTTTACTAAGTCGAAAAAACTATTTTTTAAGGTACCAAAACCAAATTCTTGGGATTTTAGTGCGACGTTAAAAAACAAATATTTACGGTAATTCCGTTTTGAACTAAAATTATTTTCACTAAAAAAAAAATTTTTAATAATAAATTCTATTATAAATTTTCTTATTGCTTCATATTCAAAATAATGCTATAATTTCATTAAATTTGATCATTTTTTGTTAAGTGCCCCAAACCATAAACTGTAGTCGGTAATATTAATTTTAAGTCTAATAACCTCTGTCAGATTCCATCAATATTAAATATTAGAAATTATTTTAATAAAGTTATGCTATCAGATTTTAAATTTCAAAAATATTTAAATTTAGAGTATCTGAGACTATGGTTTATGATTTGGGGCACTTTAACATTACTATTGTTTATAAACTTAAAAATGGGAAAAAAAATAATTTTTTTTTCTAGTGATTTAAACTATGCGGTCAAAAGCTCCGACTCAAATGACGAAAATCTAAATTCTTTAATTAGAGCCTACTGGCTTAAGTACTGCGATTTAGTTCGAATTCGATTTGAAGTTGAAGTAGGTAATTAATAGCATTTTTTACATTTTGATTAAATTTTTGTGAAGCAAAACTTGGGAGAAAATACAATAATTGTTCGAGCAGTGGACAGATTTTATCGTCGAATACAGACAATCAATAAGCAAATACCAAATGTTGATTTATCAGTGGAAGCAAGTAGCATAGCCCTCTATGTGGCTCAGTTAAGGGTAAATTTTTATTTGGAAATTCTCAAAAGTCATTTCAATGGTAAAATATATATAAAATAATTTTTTCTCTCTAAATCCTTTTTCTTTTTGTCAGAGTGTCTAATTGACTTGAGACATCAGGTTGCACTCATTGGAAGTTCTAGTCAATCAGATAAAAAATTTCAAAATTTACATGATTCCACTTTCAAATCATTAACAGAACAAATAAAAAATGTGCTGGCAAATTTACAGGCATTTATTGCGTCTGATTTAAGTTTCAGTGCCAAAGTTTACTTCAATGAACCCTTTTGCAAGACTTTTGTCCGAGAGAACCTTCTGGTGGCTTATCTCAAATTCATTGCTCAAACAGCTAATGAATATTCAGATGGGTCTCACGATCCAGTTCCAAGCGCACTGCTTCTTATTCTGTCTCGCCTTTGTCTTGAATTCGAATCTGTAGCAATTGATTATTTGGTAAAATTTTTTATTAAAAATTAAATTCTGAAAATTAATTAAAGACATTTTTTAGCTAACTCTTGCTGACGAACAGTTCTTTATTAGCAATAAAAATGGAATATCTAATAAAAAAGAATTGATCGAATTGTTTCGAGAATCAGCCAAAGTAAAAATTTTAAAAAATTTCTTAAAAATTTTAAAAAATTTCTTAAAAATTTTAAAAAATTTCTTAAAAATTTTAAAAAATTTCTTAAAAATTTTATTTAAATATTTTTATAATAAATAGCTGTTGATTAATCATTATGTAAAAGTTCGAGGTATAAACATATCTCAGATGATACGAAAAAGTGTTGAGACACGTGACTGGCTTAACACAATTGAACCAAGAAATGTCAGAGCGGTGATGAAGCGCATAGTTGAAGATTTGACCTCTATAGAGTTACAAGTGGGTGAGCTTTTCGAAGCTGGTACCAGGAAAGAAAAAGGCAGTGATTCTAGTCGTAATACATTTATGAATCGCCAAACACAGCGTGGCGCTGCTTGGAATTTTGGCCCCAACTCTGCAGATAACAAGTTAATGAGCAACATTCAAAAATTGTTTGCTGAAAAAATTGAAATTTTCAGCCAAGTCGATTTCAATAAAATGTCCATACTGACAGGAATTGTAAAAATAACTCTGAAAACATTCCTCGAATGTATCAGACTCAAAACATTTAGCAAATATGGTCTACAGCAGATTCAAGTCGATTGCCATTATCTACAGTTGTATCTTTGGAGATTTGTGAATGACGAAAGGTAAGGTTTAAAAATTATTAGTAATTTTATTAAAAAATTATTAGGAATTTTATTAAAAAATTATTAGTAATTTTATTAAAAAATTATTAGTAATTTTATTAAAAAATTATTAGTAATTTTATTAAAAAATTATTAGGAATTTTATTAAAAATTTTTTTCTAGCTTAGTGTTTGTTTTGCTGGAAGAAATATTAAACAGTGCAATAAACAGATGCACTGATGTACAACTAATGGAATCCCGAGTTGTTGAGCTGATTTGCGAAACAGTTTAATTTATTAAAAAGTTAATTTTATATTATTTAATAAATTTTTTTTTATTTAAAAAATTTTAGTTCTCTAACTCGATCTCCTTTAACGCGGAGTCACAAAAAAATTAAAAATTTAAAAATTTATTTTCTTTTCTAAGAAATGAATAGGTTACTTAATCTAACTAAAAATGTGTGTCCATCTATGCTCACTAATTTACGCGGACTGAGAGTGTCAATTTTTAAAAACCATCAAAAATTTATAAACAGTGCATCAGAGAGTGCAAAACCAGCCGCTTTATATAAAAACGAGTTTGAATGCATTCTTCAATTTCGCTTCATCAAACACCTAAGACTAGCTAGTAGGCTTAAATTATATCAAACAGGTTTCTCGTTGTTGTTCGCAATAGGAAGTATTTATGCCTATGAAATGGATTATACTCAAAATGTAAATGTCCTTTTGTCAACCAATTTCTGCATGATATTTGCCCTTATAATGCTGATCATTATCTCTAGACAAACAATCAAAGTAGTTGGCAAACTTTACTTGAGCAAGGATGCCAACAAAGTGTTGATATCTCATTTAAGCTTTTTGGGCAAAAGACGAGACATCATTGTTAATACCAGCGATATTGAAGGATTAAGTTCAATCAGTGAATTGAAAGATACTTTTCTCAAGCTTAAAATGAACAATATGAATGGATTTATGTACATGATTTTACCATATAGTGAAATTTTAAATAAAGACGCCTTATTAAGAGTTCTGAAAGCTAAAACCATTTAGAGAATTTTTTAAATTAATTTTAATCTAAATAAAAACTTTTAAAAAAAAAAATCTTTTTTTTAATTTGATGTTCTAATTTGCTGGCTGCGATTTTGTGGTTCGAAGATACTTTCAGGATCTTGGTTCACAAAGCTACTTTCATTTTGGATGTCGAAAAATTCAGTCATCTCAAAAATTTCATCTGGATTCTCATATCTGAATTTTTTTGCCAATACAAAGAATAAATTTGCACAACAAAACATTCCATTGAATATAAATTCATTGAAAATAATCAAATACTTGACAGAATAGCTGAATATTCGCTCACAATATGTTGTAAAACTAAAAAAGTTTTCGCTAATATATATGTTGAGTAAGAGAATAAAAATGTCTATGAGAGATAGAGAAAATTTTCAAGTCACCCAAAGGTTTTCGCTTTTGAATGACTTAATTTAAAATAAAAATATACTTAGATAAAAAAATGCCCAAAATAAAATGGTAATCAAGGAGTATAGAGTTTTTTGTTTTTGGCTAGATTCTTGACAATCAATGCCCACATTTGACAATTCATCTAATAAAAAAATTAATAATTAAAGTATTTTTTAATTTTTAAAATATTACTATGTAGATAAAAAATGCTCAAAATCAATCCAACAATGGAAAATATTATCACATGCATTGGAGCTCTTAAATATTTATATTCACAACTATTCATATAATAAATACCTTAAAAAAAATTAAAACTCAAAAATGCTATTTAATTTAAAATATTACTTAAAAATAAAAGATAAGCATATGTGAACAATTTAAGAATAAAAAACACAAATTTGAAGCCTGTGAAATCTTAAAAAAAAATTAACTAAGTATTAACAATTATTAATTCTTTACTCATACGTTTTAAAATTTGAAATTGACTTATTGTCGGACACTTAAAACAGCCTTTCGAATTTTTAAAATTTTTTACCAAATTTTTAATTTTAACACTTGGATCATCTTTGTTAATTGTTTGCACAAAATCTGAGTAATCACAAACAAGGTAGATTTCATCGAAAAATTCAAAATTTCTTCTAGCATCATCTATGTAACTAAAGCTTAGATCTCTGCATGGTTTTATAGATAAAAAAGTGTTGACAATTTTTTCCAACTTGGTCAATTCTCGTTCGTCATAAAGCCTAATTTCATTATTTTTGCAATTTAATAATTTTTCATATTCACTATTTAATAGATTGGTAATTTTTTGCTGTTCATTATAGTACTCTCTGAGTTGCTTTTGAGTAGACTTTATTTTATTGACCAAAAAATCATAGATAAAAAGATCTTGATTAGATAAAGTCATTAATTTGGGATCAGTTTCCAGAGAGTTGTGCTGGAATTTTTTGATACTTAGAAGAGGCCTCAAAGCTTCAAATAGATTTTTTAAAAATATCAAATAAGACTGTATTTTATGGACTTTTCTTTCGAAAGCTTGATTCATTAGTTGTTTTAAATCCAGAATTACTCTAAAACAAAAATCAATGTTATTTTGTCTTTCGAGTTTTTCCTCATTTAGCCTAAGCTCGATGTCTGAGTCTGAAAAGGGCTTAATAAAGCTTTGGGACATGAAAATATTTATTTCATCGAAAAAATCTTGAAATGACTCAATGTCCTTGGTTATTGTTTCTAGACTTGATGATGCGATTTTTTCTTTTTGGTTCTTGATGCCTTTTAAAATTGAATGAAATCGCCTTAAAAATATTTTTATCTTGTCCTCTTGTTCACTTGTTAGTGACTCGTAAATTTTCCGCAAAATCGACAAGTCGTATCGGTCAGTTTTTTCAACTGAAAAAATTAAAAAATTTTAAAATTTTATTTGAAAAAAGAAAATTTACCAGGCCAATAATCCGACTGGTTTGTGTAAAATTTAATTGCTTTGACTATATTTTTCCATTTAGCATCATACACTTTAACATGTAATTCATCGAGTTTTTTTTCCGTCTGATTAAATAACTTGAAGAACAACACTTTGTTTTTTTCTAAATTAGGCGCTCCGGTGAAATTTGGATCATTACATTTGATGCATTCTGGAGATTTGGAATCTATCAATTTTCTATAACAAAGATTACATATATTCTTTTGGCAACAATTTAACAATACTGGATATTTTATGTGACCAAAAAACGATTTACAATTTGAACAAAAATCTTCAGTATTCATTACTAAACAAAAATTTAAATTAAAATAAAATCTACAGTTTTATTATCCATTTTATATTTTTGAATCCAAAAAAATTAAAAAATTGTAACCATAACTTTAAAAAAAAAAATAAAAACATTACTTAGATAAAAGGGCTTTGTGAATTTAAAATACAAATTGAACAAAAATTCGTCATTTTTTGATAAATTAAAATTAAAGTTAATAAAAAATATTTAAAAAAATACAACCTCAAAGTGCAATATACTTTGTTGCAACTTTTTAATCTGAAATAAAATTTTTATTTTCCTTTTATTTTAGTAAATAAAATCAATAATCAATTTAAATCTTATTGATGTTTTATTTTTGTCTTTTTTCACATCAGAAACAAAAAATTTTAGATAAAAAAGGTGCAACTAAGTATGTTGCACTATGTTGCAGTAATTTTATAATTTTTAATGTTATTTATCAACTTTTGATTTATCAAAAAAAAGACGAATTTTTGTTCAATTTGTATTTTAAATTCACAATACCGATAAAAGCATATTTTTAGTATTTCATTGTTCTGGTGATTTATCCGTTCATTTTTTTAAATACAATTAATCTTGTTATTTTAAATAAAAATTTAAAAAAATTTTTAATTCCAAATCATTTTATTAGACAAAAATAAAAAGTAATTGATAAAGAAAAATTCGACATATTTTAGTTAGAAAAAAACTTAATCTCATTTTGAAAAATTAAATCCGTATCCATAATTTTCTTTTTTTTTGCCAAAGGTTGTCAAAGCGTTGTCGTGACTTGTCAATTCTATCATTTCGATGTTGTTCTCGTCATTCGTTGTTACGCGCTCATTGCTCTCACCGCTTTCTCTACCAAAATTTTCACCTAATGCCACAAATCTTCCCAGAAAATTCTCTTGAGGTGGTGACCTTATCTTTTTTAAATAACTAGTAATAGAGGTTTTAACAAATCGATTCCAAATCATAAAAATTAAAATCATAATAGCAATCAATAAATTTGAGACATATTCACCAAGGTAAATGTTGTATTTACAGTATGTATAAAAACCTTCATAACAATATTTTTCATTCTTCTGATCAATGAAAGTTCCGTCCCTACCAATCGACCATATTAAATAATTAACTTTTAAATTCAAAAATAAAATTTAAAATTTTTTTCTTCTAATAAAATATTACCAGCTAAAACCGGAGTAAACAGAACTAAAATTCCGAATAGCATCATCACATTTTGGTCAAATATACTCAAATGTTTGGTCTTGCTGTATCTTCTCTTCTTAAAACTAAACAAAAAAATTATCTTTTCAAAAAAAATATATTTTTTTATCTTACAACAAATATCCTAAAATACCGAATCTGACAGAGGTGAAAAAAATCCCACTAATGGCTAGCAGAATCATGGTCAGAGGCAGCAAATAGCCATTATATTGGCACAAATTCAAATTGATAAGCGATATTCCAAGCATGATAAAATAGTTTACTATTTTGGCCATGTCAATAGTGATAAAAATAAAATTAATGATTTTTCCATAAGACCTGATGTTGCCCAGTGTGCCAATTTTCATTCTATGATAATTGTATTCATCAATTATATCAACTGCTAATTTTTTGGTGTCATTTGGATAGCTGTAAATTTGCTTAAAATTTTCAAAAGAAGTTTTATAGGTAAAAAAATTAAAACTTGACATGTCTATTTTATAAATCGAATTGGCATAGACATCATTAAATTCGTATCTTAGAAAGCCTTTTATCCTTTTGATCAAAAAGTCATAATCATCTTCAGCAAAGTTCGTATGGCCATCTCTAATACTGGCATAAAATTTATCAATACAATTATTTATATGGACAAACATATCTACTAGATGATTACGCTGTTTTCTAGTATACGTTTGTTTATTTTTGAATAAAAGTTTTATTTTTAAATCTTCACTCTTGTATTTAATGCATTTTGATTTGTTTGTCTCTTCATCTTTTAGTACCAGAATCAAAAAATGTTTTTCCAATTTTTTCAAAAAATCTAAATAATTCAATAGCTCACTGTAGACTCTGGTAAAATGTTCATTTAGAAATTCTTTGTATTCGAGCAAAGTTTTCAAAGAGTTCAAATTTTTTTGCTTCAGAACATCCTTTAGATCAAGAGTGCAAAATTCGCTAATTTCATCTTCAGTCAGTTCAGAGATTTCCAATTTCTTTACAAAAAGTTCATAAATGTCTATGAAATTGATGATATGGCTTGAATTATTTAGAAAAAAAACATCGTCTTTTTGCAGTTCTATCCGAAATACATTGAATCTTTTCCGGTATTCATCAACTTCGGTCACATATGCGTGTATTTTTTTCTCTTCATCTTTTCTCAGCAAACGAATGGAATTGTAAGTAATTTCCCGATCTTTGGAGGAATGTTTTTTGGTATAAAATGCTTGAATTTTGAACATGTTTTGGTTGTAAATTTGAAAATTTTGTCTATGGTCTCTTTGAATTTCGGATTCGATTTCCATTAGTTTAGAAATTACGATTTTCTTAGAAAACGAAAGATCTAATTCCAAGCTCAATTTTTTTTCACAATAAGAACATGGTTTTTCCTCCTCGCTTTGTACCAATTTATTTCCACAACTGTTGCATAATGTTTTGGAGCAGCATTTCAAGCGAAAAGGTGGACTTCTAAAAGATATTGGTTTATTACAATTTTCACAAGGCATCTCAATTCTTCACAAAACACAAAAACAATAAAATAAAATAAAGTTTTTTTTTTAATTTTTTTTATTTGTTATAAGTATTTTTTCCTAAGTAACCATTAATAAAAAAATCTTATTTTTTTGACTCTAAAAAAATCTTCATTGTAATGCAAAAAGCCTATTTTTTATGAGTTCACTCATTTTTTCACTAGTATTAAACTGATCCAGGTTGGCATTAAATGTCTAAAAATTTGAATTAAAATTTTGATTAGAAATTATTTAATTTTTCAATCTTACACTCAACAATTCCAAAGTGCTTGCATCGGATCTTAACGAAGAAATGTCTCCTCTTGGAATGACTTTTATGTAGACAGGAATACGTCCATTTTTAGAATCATCAATAAATGGTAAATAAATAGACAATGAAAAAGGATATATATCCAAATCATGGAAATAACCTTTAAAAAATTAAAACTTTCTTTAAATATATTTATTTTTTTACTTTGGAGCACTGCATAGAGTA
This sequence comes from Brachionus plicatilis, assembly GCA_010279815.1. NCBI lineage: Eukaryota > Metazoa > Rotifera > Eurotatoria > Ploima > Brachionidae > Brachionus > Brachionus plicatilis. Next base: position 385,285 of record QEOQ01000487.1, read on the forward strand.
GTTCAATTGTATCCTCGCCAAAATTTTCACTCAATATTGTCACATCATAGTCTTTTTTAGGTGTTAGTGAATAAATTACCACAGAATTTTTATGCACCAGAGTCAAATTAAGCATATCATGAAGCAGTGTAAAATCATTAAAATAATTTCTCTTGGTCTCTCTGTAATAAAATTCGGCTCCTTTCCTGATTGTCTCAAACATTCCATAGTACCGCTTTGAATTAATAGTTCCATGTACTGAAAATTAGAGAAAAAAAAATTTAAATTTAAAAAAAAATAAATAATTTACAATGAGGATGGACTTGGGAAGCGCCTGCCTTGAACAAAAAATCCCAAAGAACAACTGGATAATTTAAATATTTGTCTTTTGAATGCAATTGATTGAACCATTTTTCCGGAAGACTCAATAAATCTTTGAATTCTAGATAACTCAATTTAAGGAGATCATGTTTTCGAGGCAGGAACAACTCGTGGTTTTCATCAAAAGGAAACAAATTGGCAGCTGAATAAGAATGTCCAGTTCTAATTCTATCTGAGCCACTAAAGGCTGTAAAACTTTTAAAAAAATTAAAAAAACCAGCTTTCAAAATACAAAATTAATTTACTCTTCATTACAAAAATCGCAGTTGGCTTCTGTTTCGGCAATTGTTTTTTCATAACTTGGGAAAAAAAATAAAATAAGCTAAATTTATTTATTTTAAATAGAGGTAGCGTGGCCGAGTGGTCTAAGGCGCTGGTTTAAGGCACCAGTCGTAACAGGCGTGGGTTCGAATCCCACCGCTGCCAAATTTTTTTTGTTTCAAAATAAAGCTTACAATTTTGCAGGTGGTGTATCAGGCTTGGAAACAGGCCGCTTTGGTCTTAGACTGTTAAAAACATTTTCCTCATTTGTAAACTTGTTGTAAATATTTATCAGTCCCTTGATGTGTCTTTTTTTAAATTTAAAATTTTTTTTTTTATTCTAAATTTTTACCTGGTTGTACACGGAATTCACTAGGTTACTGTCATTATTTAACATTTTTTTAACTTTTGCGATAAATTTATCATTCAAATTTAGATGATTTTGTTTAAATTTAACTTGATATATTTGCGTGAACATTTGGTAAAAAAATGAACATTCTGGCTGATTACTTTTTGACCAATACTCTAAAGCTTTATCTAATATTTCGATAGATAGCTTTTTATTATCTAACTCTTTAAGGCATTCTTCTTTAATGAGTATTCTATTATTTTTGAGCATTTTTTGAATATCAGAATTGAGAAAGTTCAAATAGTCCGGCCAAATTGAATAGTCTTTTTCATCGCGTGTGTATTCAAATCTAGGCAACGAGTCTAAATTCTCATATTCACTTTTTTTAATCAAAACCAAAAACATTGCATAGACAGCAATGAAAAATATGAATATCAACATTAGGAATTTTGAAAATGGCATTGTTTTTAAAAACTTATATGGTCTACTCATAGTATAGTCATCAGGCTCCTTTTGTGAATTATAAGTTTCGCTCATTAAAAATATTTAATACCCTTGAAATAAAAATTTAGTAAAAAATTCAAAATTAGAGGCCAAATTTTTAGGCTTTAAAGATTTATCAGAAAAGTTAAATGATAAAAAAGTTCAAAAATTTAAATCGTAGTTACCATAAGTCAAGGGTTTCTTAATTATCTCTTATCTTTGATCTTTTATTTAATGCGTTCGATTAGTAAATATTAAGAAAAAAATTAAACGAATTCAAAATTCTAAAATTCTTTTTTCAAAAAACTTAAAAATCAAAAATAATTTTTTTTAAATAATTTACACTTAAAATATGGTTCCTACATAAATATTTTAAATGAGAAAATATTTCTTGAATTATAAAAAGGTGCTAAAATAATAAAATTCATAAATTTAATCTATTTTTGAACTTAAAATTAATGAAATATAATCGAAATAATTATTTTTAAAGCTCTTTATTGAATTCATGGAAAGAAATTAGAATTATATTTTTAAATTTAGCCATCAACAAAAATAAAAGTAAAAACGAGTAAAATAATCTTAACATAGTAGATTAATTTTTTTAATAAAACAACAGGCTTTCTTTACTTTAACTATCTATATGTTTTTGGAAGGTAAATGCACATGACACCTGAGCTTCCTTGATTTTTTTATATTTTAAAAGAATAGAATTAATTATTTTCATTATAAAATTAAAAATTTTGCTTTTTCTAAAATTTTATTTATAAATATTTAACGTGGATAAAATATTTTTATTTTTCAATTTAAACATTATTTCAAAAACACTCATCAAATTTCAGCAAAATAGAAATTTATGATAATTTTTCTGTCTATAAAATTAAAATTGATAAACGAATTGAAAAAATTGAATTTTAAACCTATTTAGGCCGATATTTAAAATTCGTTGGGTGTCTACAAAATATTTGATTAAATTATTTCGGCATACTGATTTGGAAAGAAAAAAATTGAACAAGCAAAGACTTTAATCTCTGTTGGAAAATTTTTTATTTTCTCAATATGGGGAAAAAAATAAAAAATCATTTTTTATTTAAAATTTTGCTAGAATAAAAATTTTATTTCATTTTAAGATTTCTAAAAATAAATTTTGTTCAATCATGTTTTAATTCAGTTCGATTTCAACTGGAAAATGATCACTTACTTTCTCAGTCTAAAATAATTAATTTAAACTAGATCATAATTTAATTAAATTTAATTTTACATATTCCGCCGTAAGACCGAATTGATTATCATATCTAAAGGTCCTATTTGTTTCGGCAATGATTGCTCTCATTAGCTCTGGTGAATCACTAATTATTCTGTCATATGCACAATTTTTGGTGCTGATTGTTGTTGCATATCTATCTCTTATATACCAGGTAAAGTCAGATAAAACATTTCTTACTTTGTCTCGATTTGCTGCCGAAATGGTAAGAACAATCAAAATTAAAATCTCCCAAAATGGCGACATGTCTTTTAGTTTTGGAATTAAGCTCATAGTACCAATCGACCACTTGCCTCAAAGCCAAACTCTCTTCAAGTACATAAGATGGTCTCAAGTGTATATTCATCAATGTAAATTTATCTATTGATAAGGTAGTATTGAAAATTTTGAACTCAACAATGAATGGTGGACGGTCAAAGATTTTTTCTGCATTTTCGTAGACCATTTGGCTTACAGGCAAAATTCTCCTTGGCAATCCATCGACTACATTTCTTTTCAATAAATATTTGCCAAGAAATTTTGTTAAAAATTAAATTTTTTGTTACCTGTAAATGAAAGCATTTATTTCTTTATATGAAGAAAAGCCTAATCGAGGACTAATAGCATAAGAGTATTTGATTCCTTTAGACAGGACATATTCATTTAGCTGATTAATTAAAATGGTAACTACATAGTCCATGGTAGAATCTCTGATTTCCTGAATGGCCACTATGTCATATTTGGACAGAATTTGACAAATTGTATTTACAATAGTTTTATTGCTGATTTTAGTCGGGCCAAAAGTTCTGATATTAAATGATCCTATTTTTAGATTAGGCTCTTTTGTGTCAACCTTGCCACTAAGGTAAATGATAAAACTTAAAAAAAAAATTATTGTCAAGTAAAACTTCATTTTTTCGAATTTTTTTAAAAAGGTATTCTTTCTTTTATAGGTGAAATATTTTAAATTAATTCCCATTACCTAGAGCAAATAAATTGATTCGAAACTTTTTCCAATTATTTTTATTTATTTTTTTTTTCAATTAATTCTTAAAGATATTGTTTTAGAGTTTTATTCGAAAAGAAAAGTCACATATTTGGCTACTAATTAAAATTATAATAATTTTTTTTTTTAAAAGATTAAAAATTTTTATTCGAATAAAAAATTAGAAATTATTTTACATAACATTTAAGTCTTAAAAAATATAAAACAATTTTATCACACACTTTTAAGACACAATTATGCAAAGCTATGCTTGACTTGAGCTTCTATGGCTGAAGTATTTAGTGAGAAAAAAAAAAGTTAATTTAAAAGGCACTTTAATATCATAAAAATCTAGGCTTAGAAATTGTCATTGTATTGTTCAAATTTTTTGCCCCATTTTGATAATAACTTGGCATGAAATCGGCAAAATTTTTTTCGCCAACATTTTGTGTCTCTTTGGCCAACGAAACCAGACTATTCTGACGGCTAAAATTTCGACCATTTAACTTGGACATATTTTTGTTCAAATTTTCCGACTCGGCTTTAATCTCGAACAATTTTCGGATTAAATTGGACTTTTCTTTTTGCAAGGACTCAATTTTTTCTTGCTTTTCTTTCAAAAATTTATCCAAATCCAACTCTTGTTTAGAGTTCTGAAAGCCAAACTGTTCCAAATAGTCCTGGTAGCTGGGCGGATCCGGCAGACAAAACTCGTCCTCCTTTTTCACACTTTTTTCCATACTAATCTTTTTTCTGAACAAAAAATCATTCAAATACAAATTTAAATCACTCAATTGTTTCAAATCAATCAGCAATTTGTCAATGGAGTACAAATTTTGGTACTTTAACTTGCTTAGATTAGTCTGCTTCACCTTGTTGTCAATGAGCTGATTAGTGAGCCATTTTCTTATGCAATCGATGGAATCGAGACCCTGTTTCAGCAGATAGTTTTCCTTGTCTATCAATGAATTCAAGTCCAGAGAATTGGCGTTTGATTGTGAAGTGGAATTGGTGTGGCTTTCGAAGGCCTGGGACAGAGTGGTTCCGGATGTGCGTGATTGCAGAATTTTGGTCTGTTTTCTTCGATCAAGAACAACTTCAGCCGCGTTCACAATCTCTTCATAGGTGACCAAAAATTTGGACGATGGTGGCTTTTTCTCAATGTACAAACTGTGTCTTTGTCCAGGATTTCTTAAATTGGGGTTGACTGTTTTTAATATTTTACTGGAACGATTGAGGCGGATGTAGTTGAGAACATCGTTCAAAATTTCATTGTTGCTTGCTCCCAAAACGTCCAGTTCATTGATGTCTATGGCGCCTTTGCACTCTGGGTCAAATATGGCAAAAAATGACTTTAGAATGCTGAATAGCTTGGATTTTTCCGATTCACTCTCGGAAGAACTTAAGTCATTCGGAGCCTTTAGTACAATCGAGTCTATTTCACTTAGGTCACTAGTCATTTTGGCTAGTTGATTATTTTGGGTTTTTTACTAAGAAAAATTGTTATTTTTATAATTATGTAACTTGTTGAGTTAATCCAAAAAATACTATGACAAACACGTTTCCGATTTGGTTTTATTGGTTTTTTTTTTGTCAAATTGTCGGATTAATAAACAATTTTGATATAAATTTTATTATGTGACCAGATTAAAACAAAGTTTTCAAATAATTTATTTTTTAGATATAATATTGAAAGAGGATTTTTAACATTTTTGTTAATTTAAATCTAAATATTAGTTATTTTATAATAGCGAAACAAGTAAAATTTAATTCTAAAATTTATTTCTATGAAAAAAAAATATTTATTTTGTATAACAACAAAAAAACAAAGAAACAACTTATTAATTTGGAATTAAATCATTCCCAAAGCATTTTTAATTTTTTTCTTAAGAAATTGTCTGCTTTCAGTGACAAAAGAAAAATTGATTCGAGTTTCTTTTTAGACTTGATAAAATACCTTTTATCTAGCAAAAAAAGTTATCTGAATCTGAACACTGGAGGATCTAGTTTTTTAAACCATTAAGACCCGAAAAGTCTTAAAAAAATTTTCGTTTATCATTAAATGGAAAAAAATTTTTGTTTTGATTAATTTAATCATGTATTTCATTATTTCATGTTATTATTAAGATAACATAATTAAATTAATTCAAACAGCTTTAGAATTGCTTAATCTTGGGAAAAAATAAGTACAATATAGAAAAAATTTTAGAGCTAAAATTTTTTTAATTATATTTATTTAAAATAAATTTATGACTACTTTTTATCTTTTATTTTAAATATAAATTTTAATATAAATAATTTAATAATTAATTTAAATACAGTATTACTATGACACTTGGTTTAACGTAAATTAACGCTAAGATATGTTAATTAACTTAAAATTTCGGAAGTTAAATTAAGTGATTTTAAGATTTTACGTAAAAATTAATTAAAAAGGATCAAAAAGTAGACATTTTTTCATCAATTTATTCTATAAATTAAATTTCCGATTTTTACGTAATTTTTGGTGATTTTTCGAATTTTAATTGATATAAAAGGTAAAATAAAGAACATTTTAAATTTTTTGAATTTAAATGGTTTTGGGGAAAGGATTAAGACAGCGAAGATTGAGGAAATATCCTACTTAATGTAGAAGAAAAGAAGCTTTAACCTTTAATATGGTGTCATAATCAAAAAAATAGTTATTAAAGAAAACATCTTTGTAAATGAGACAAAAAACATTGTTAATGTCCAATCTATTTATCATTTTCGGTTTCAATCATCTTGGCTACAATCTTTTGCATGCAGCTCAAAATTTGAGAGTAAAATTAATATCTGGGCTAGTGTCTCATTTGAGGGAGTCATATACTTTGCTGTATACCTATAATTTTTAATAACTAAAATTGAATTCGTTTAAGCTATTTAAGGCAATATGGATTCAATTTTTTTATATGGAAATTTTGGAAGAATATTTAATTCCATTCGGATCTCAAAAATATGAATCTAATCAAAATCACTCACAAATCACAAATCACAAATCCACCAAAATCACTTAAATTCTATTGAAATGCTTTAGAACGAATTTAAAAATTATCTAAGGGAATAAAGAGTAAAAAGAGAAAGAAATATCGTTAAGGTTGTTTGTGAATTTTTAAGTCAATTACTCCATTAAAATGTCAATTAATGAGAGCATGAAGAAGAAATAAAATTAAGTTAATGAAATTGTTATTTACCCTTTTCTACCAACTAGAATTAGAAAAATTACCAAATATTACTAAAAAACCATGTGTCATAGCACTACTACTGTATCTTAAAAAATACTGAATCTAAAGACAAAATTATTGAGAAAGTCTAAAAAACTTTCTGAGTCTTTATGTTTGTATAATTCTATTAATTATTAATTATTAAAATAATTAAATATTTTAAAAAATTTATATTGCTTTTTGCTATTAAATTAGGGAACAAATAAAATAAGATTATTTTTTTTGCGCGAAATCATTTTTGATACCACAATTTTTTAATAAAATACCACAATTTTTAAGTTACATACCACAATTTTATTAAAAAAACCACAATTAATAAAAATATCCATTAAAATTAAGAAAAACCTTTTTTTTTTTATATTTCAACACATATTTATTAAAAAAAACACAAATATTAAAAAAAAGCTATATAATTTTTTTTTTATTTCACAAAAAATTTTTTTAACCACACAAAAAATTCAAAAAAAATTTATTTAAAAATAAAAAAAAAAAAATATTTTTTACCACATTTATTCGGACCAGCCCAGTATCTTCTTTTCGTCATTTTACTGCCACAGTTTTCGCATGATTTTGACTCGCTGTCAAACGCTTCGTTCTGATCTGATTCGATTCTTGGTCTTTTTGGCAATACTTCATCTTCTGAATCTTCGTCAGATTCAATTCCCTTTCTCGTCGAAATTCGACCACTTTTTGCCATTTGTACGCTAACGCTTGATTGTACGAATTCATCTAACGATTCGCAATCATGCAAAAAATCAAAAGTCCTACCTGTGCTTCTTTTGTTTTTTGTTAAAGGTTCAGCATCTTCGACTGTGTCGTTAAAGTTATTTTCTAAAATGCTTGCACTGGACATTTTAAATTTTTTTTAATTTACATGTAATATAATTATTTCTATTTTACTTCCACTTTTTATTTTGAGTAATTTCAACACTTGTAAATAGGGTCAAAAATTTAAAAGAATGAGTTTTTTAATTAATTAATGGTCTTCTTAATCAAATAAGTGTCAATTTTATATAATAAGTGTTTTTTTATTTAATTAAGTGTAAATCTTTATTTTTATGGATTATTTTAAAAATTGTGTAAATTTATTAAATAATTGTGGTATCATTTTAAAAAATTGTGGTATTCTATTAAAAAATTGTGTAACCGATTTTAATGGGCCTTTTTTTTGGAGCTTTTATTTTATTTAATATTGAAAACAAGTCTTAAAAACTTCTCGGGTCTTCTAGTGTTAAGTTTTATTTTATAAAAAAAAGACAAATAAATTTTGATTGCACACTATCAAATAACAAATTGATATTTCCAAGAATAAAATAAAAGTCTTAAAAAATTCTTATTTTTAATTTTTATTTTCTTAAAACATTAGATTAAATATAAAACTAATATAACAATAATAATTATAAACTAAATTATGGTTTTTCAGTAGAGCAAGATACGAAGGCTTTGCTATGGTAGCTAAAGCGAATTTTTTTAATTAATTGTTTAAATTGATTTTTTTTGCGGTCAAAAAAATTAAATTAAATTTTTTTCTTTTTAGGAAACTTTTGATTATTTTTTCAACCATTCTCTTCAAAAGTTTCAATAAAGATTTACCGTAAATCCTTGTACACTACCCCATGGGCTTCAAATAAAAAATCACTGGGGTTCTAATTTAAAAAATATGATCTGCGTTGAAGAATTTTTTTTTGTTTTAAAACTATACACCCATGGTAATACAACAAAAATATTAATTTTTTTACTGGGCTTAAAATTGATTAGTTCGGTACTAATTTACAAAAATTAAAAAAAAAAATAAAAAAAAATATGAGAATTTATTTTAATTTTTTTTGTTAGCCCGGATTAAAAAAGAAATTTTATAATAAAAAAACTGGGGCTTTACTCGAGTCAAAGGTAGGGGGGTTATAGCTTTTTATAGTATATTACCCCGGGGTAGTTTACAAGGATTTACGGTATATTTATTTAATAAATATTTAACTAAATTTTTAAAAAGTTTTTAAAAAATCTAGAAATATTGATGTTGGTACCTGTAATATTCAATTGTATCGAATTTTTAATAAATTTTCTATTTTTTAATGAATTTATGATACTTATTAAACATGAACTAAAAGTTTATCAAATATTTTCTATTTAAATTATTTATTAAATTGTTGAAATTTTTATTATTAAATTAAGTTTAATTTTAAAGTAAAAAATCCATAAAATCAAAATTTTAATAAACATAAATGAAAGCTATCAAAACAATTTTAAGGCCTGTTTATTTTACAATTTAATAAAAATACACAAAAAATTAATTAATTTTTGTTTTAAAAAAAAAAAATTCAAAATAATAACATTTAAATATGCTCAGGTCAAATTAAATTTTCTTTTTTCCATTTTTTGTTAGAAAAAATTCGCGGAAAGTTTATAGATGACGAGCTTTGAAACAAAGAGCCTTTACTTGGATAGGTGGAAATAACAGATGAATTTAGGCAGCTTGTCGACTGAAGTTGACTAAACGATTGCTCGAAGTTAATATGGCTATTTTTAGTGATATTTTCACTTAAACTAGCAGTTAATATATTATCTTTTGTTAGTTTATCTGCCTCGTGTTTTTGATTCAACGATGGATATGATATCGAGTCATTCAAGCCGAGAATATTCAAGGCTTTTTTTATTTTCTGGTTCTGTTGGCTTGAGTTGACACTTAATTTTTTGCTCTGCGATTGCTTGGTGTCAGTGCTATCAATAAAATTTCTGAAGCTTTTTTTTTCATATTTTAATTCTTGAGAAAACTTAGGTAAATTTTCCACCTTGTTCAAAAACTCTTTTTCATTATTGACTGCAATGGAACTTTTTTCTCTACACGCACTATTGGAATTTTTCAGTCTTGTTTTAAAATTTGTAATCAGATCATTTGGTATTCTCATTATGTCTGAGTAATTGTTTATCAATATTTGGACCACTTTGGTCGCTAAAATTTCATATTGATTACAATCTTTGTTTGAAATAATTGATTTTAAAAATGTTGATATCAGTAGTGACTCCACTTGGGCAGAATTGGTCTGACATTTTTCGAATTTTGAACTATTAACACTTCTCCCAGAAACATCCACAAAATCTGTCTCTCTCACCCTTTCAAAATCAATAATGTCCAAGTTATTTTCTGGTTTATTTAGATTCAAAGCATAATATTCCAAATGCTCATTAGCTTTTAGTCTGTTCAGAAATCTTAGCAAAAAATGTAATTTTCGCTTATTACTTGGTGGTAACATGACTGCCAGTAAGCGAAAAGAGGCTATAAGACAATCAAATACTTCATTATCGATCTCTATTGTTGTGTTTGACTTGAATGCTGATTCGAATCCTTGGTCAATGTTTTTTCCTGGACCATTATCACTTTGTACGTGTTTGTTTAAACTTTTTTTTATAAACACATTCAGATCGTTCAGATTTTTTTTCACATTATCTTTGCCAGACACATGCTGTAGACTCAAACTCGAATACAATTTTTTAGAATCAATGTCATCTTTGTTGAAATAAGATAGCGACAACGATGAAGTAAACTTGGATGATTTTAGCTTTAAATTAAAAAAAAATTTTAATTTAAAATATTTTTTTTTCAAAATGATGTTACAATCTTAAATCTAACAAAACTTTAATTGTTTAATTTTTTAATGATGTAATTTATTGGCTTATATTTCTCGCAGTAGAAAAAATATTTTTAGTAGTAGAAAATATGAATTTATTAAAGATATTTATTTTCTTTAGAAAAAATATTTTTGATTATAGAAAAAATAATTTTCCTAATAGAAAAAAATAATTATCTTTTTTCTCACCTTTATCGATTAAGAAAAATATCATTAAAACTTTAATAAAAAAATGATTCAAGATTCAGAGTCTGACTCATCATCAACTTCAATTATTCAACGATCAGCTGCCAACAATGTAGACGACACGGACAACGAAAGTGAGGACATTGTTACACCAAAAAAAACCCGGGGCGAACCTTCAATTCAAACTCAATCAGCGACAACATCAAATCCAATAATTGAGCATTGGCGGAAATAATCAATTATTAGAAAATCAAAACGGTCAAACCGCGAAACGTAAAAGAGGAAGACCGAGAAAAATTAAAATTTTTTTTTCGATTTTCTTAAGTATTTTTTCTATATTTAAAAATAATTCTTCTATAAAAAAAAATTTTTTTCTTCTACAAAAAATATAAGCCTAATTTATTTTATATTAAAAAGTAGTGTCCAAAAATCAAGTTTTTTGATTATTCTGATATCTCTGGATGCTTTAAATTTAGGTAAATTTACTCAGCATGCAGGTTTATCTTTTCAGCAAACAAACATTAAAAAATTAAATTCTGCTGCAAAATTCATAACCTGAAAAACAATAAAAAAATTCAAAAATTTTAGCTCTATTGTAATTTTTCTTTGAAATTTCTATAAATTTGTTTTTTTGTTTTATTTTTCTGCATACATATGAATATTTTTTAGCCTGAAAAAGAGATGTAGGTCTACGAATCCGGTCTTATACAATTTGAAGAAAAAATATTAATTTGTTAAATTTTTTCTTTAATTTTTCATCAAAAATTCCTTAGCATCAATAAAAATAGTAGTAGTAGTAGTTGTTAATGCAGTAAAGAAGTATATATTATAACTGAAAAAAATAATTTTATTTGTTTTTTAGATTTCTAAGAAACCTAAAGAATAGTTTTAAAAAATTTCCTTTATTTAATTCATTTTTAAAAAATTAAATAAAAATGAGTTTTTTATACTTAATGACCGGACGATCTAGTATGAAGAATTATAAATATGAAATTAATTAATTATTTTTTCATTTTTAATTCTAAATTTTCTTGTTAAAAAAAATATTTGTTTTATTCCTTTCATCACAAAAATTTGTGTTAAACAAACTTTAGTATTAAAAAGATTTTTGTTTGTAGTTAACAGCCTTTAATCAGTCACATTTTTTTTTGTGTCTTAGTTCACATTTTCAGGCTGACCCAGAAAACTACTAATAAATAAAGTTTTTATGCTTTCTTGTTGCTTTTCACTGGCATAATGAGTTTTAGATCAATAATTTGCGCTAGCCAAAAATATGGTCAACTGATCATTTTAGAATTTTTTTTGAAGGGATATTATTATTATTATTATTATTTATTTCAGTGAACGCCTTTAAGGCGATGTTAAGAAAATATTAAAAAAGAATAAATGACTATATTGGCATTATGATCGAAAAGCCCAAAATATTTTTTTTGTATCAAGAATTTTCCAATTAAAAAGTTTCGGCATAGTCTAAATAATTTTACATTTTCATATGTTTTATTTGTTATGCAATATTTACAAATATGTTTATTTTGAATTTTTTTTTTGACATATAACAAAAATTCGTAATTTTTTGATAAATTAAAATTAAAATTTGAAATTTGAAATTTATCACTAAAAAGACATACATGTTAAACATTTTTAATTAAACGATTTATTGGACTCAGTAAATTTACAAAAACAAAACCTTTGAACAAAGCACTTAAATTGGAGTCAATTAGACAAATTTATTATAAGCATAAAATATTCTTTTTTCTTTACTACTTATTTTATCTATTTGTATATCTGTATCGAGCATGAGCTCTTTCATAAGCATAAGAATTTACTTTTGACTTTTTTACACTTATTTAAACTCTATTTTTTTTTTTTTATCTTTACTTTACTTCTCCTGAAGGAAGTTAATTATAAAAAAATAAATAAATAAAATATTCTTTGTCAAACAAATTTTCAATAACCAATTATGTAAAAACGTGTTTGAATACTTAAGGAAAGATTACAAGATATTTGATAGAGTGAATACTTATTTAATTAAACAGTTTTTAAAAGTAGAAGATCTGACTCACATAAATTGCACTGAATTTGATTTAGCATTCACTGTTATTTTTATTGAATGGTGCCTTGAATGTAACAACAATGGACTAACCGACTAGATAAAATACTATTTTTATTTAATAGAATATTGTATGTTGAATAATCTTAATCATTTTTTTTAAATAACAAATTGAATTTTGTACTTAATTGTAAAATGGATATTTAACTGTCTATTAATTTTTATTTTAATTTGTCCATGAGACTTAAACTTTAATTGAATAAATAAATACATGTATGTTAAAAAAATTGTACGGTTTAATAAGTTATTTTTTATTTTCAATCGCAAATAATAATATTAATGGATCAATCTTCATTTTTTTTAATTACCACAATTATTATTGGTAAGATTTTTATGCATGAAAATTCAAATATACGTAAAATTGCGTATAAAAAAGAGACGTCAGTAAACGTCACCACAAATTTAGAAAAAAAAATCACAAATTAAGTAAAAAAATCACAAATTCAGTAAAAATATTACTATTTCATTAAATAAAAAACTAAATTGTTTTTTTATTCACAAAATCAATAAAACATATCTAATAGAGCGAAACTGTCACAAATTAATATTTTAATTCACTATTTTGATAAATATATAACTAAAACAGTACTCAATGAACTAATTAATTTTTAAATATTTATTTATTTAAAATATAGTTTTAGAGATTTACCTCCACAGGCTTATCCGAGCGGTATGAACCCTCTTTTCAGCCTGCATGTTTAACGTATTGAATAGATTAAAAGATAAAAAGTAAATATAAAAAAAAAAAAAAAAAAATTATTGAATAAAAAATTTAGTAAATTATCGATTTAATTAATTTATTTAATTAATTTTTAAAAATCAATTTAAATAAAACAAAAAATATAAATGCTTAACTTAACTTATTTTATTATATTTTTTTTTATTCTGAAGGAGCACTAGCTTGATACATATAAACAAATAAATAAATAAATGCTCAAATATAACTTTAAATAAAACTTGAATAAAATGTCTTCAGAAGCATATGAAATCAAAAGCTCAAGCATTCAAATAAGTTGTGAGAAGTATAACGCAAAAATTTTTAAAAAAAAGAGGCTTTTATTGTCCAAATGGCTGTACAAAAAAAAATAGGTAATTTTTTTATTTTTTTTATGTATTTTTTTTTACTTTTATTAATTAGTGAATTTTTTACTTAATTAGTGAACAAAATTAAAATAAGGTTATAATTTAATTAAATTAGTGCTTTTTCATCTTTTTTTGTGATATTTTTTTATTTTTTGTGTTCTTTTTCTGAAATAAATATTATAAACTGAATTAGTTAATTGTTTATTGATTGTGTTATTTTTTTACTAAATTAGTGAAGATTTTTACTGGATTTGTGGACAAATATTATTTATGCTCATAAAAAAGTAATTTAGTTTTATCACGAATTGAGATCATTAAACAATAAAATACTTAGACTTAGATTTTTTCGAATTTTTTATTAAACGAAATTTTACGTGAAATTACCGGATATTGCGTAAAATTTCGAGTAGTTTCACGTAAATTTTGGAAAATTAAAAACTTAGTGTCATTTTTGTGAACAGAATAGGTAATATTTAGTTAATCAGTTTATTAGGATTAAATATATGATCAATTGAACATAAAATTAACTAGTTCCCAATTATTTAACCCGAAATAAAAATAATTTAATAAATATTTTCTAGTCTAACCTTATTTTTTTTGTTTCCATCGCTTGCTAAATCGCTAAAAATCATTGCTAATTTATCAACATTAGACTCATCGGAAGAAAGCTTTCTTTTCCTGGTCAATTTAGTCGATTCTACTGAACACAGATTTTGATTTGACATTGATTTGGTCATACAGCCTGTTTTCAGTGTATCCATACAATTTTGAACCTGCGCAAAACTCTCGGTATTTTTTTCGTAAGGTGCTAGATCAAAGTTGTCACATTCATCATCATTTAAAATTATTTCACCTTAAAAATAAAATAAAATATAAAATATAAATAAAAAAATTACTATTTAAAAACAATAAAGTTTTGTGAAATTTTTTAGAAAAAATATTCAATTTATCTTATTTATTAGAAAATCAAAATAAAAACCTTTATTTATAAATGATCGAACAAAATTGAAATCGTTCGAGTTGTTTGTTGATGTTCTGATAACAAAAGGTTTCTTAGCTAAATTGGCCTCACTGTTTGAATCAATTTTGTCACCAATTGCCGCTTTGAACGAGTTGTTTCGGTGCAGTCGAGTTTTTGAAGAGTGTATACTTTCTAAAATACTTTCATTGAAATCACTTTTGAGGCGTTTTAAATCTAAATTTTCATTTGAATTGGCACAATTGAGAATTGCTTGGTAACTTTGGCATTCATTTTTTTTAATAAATTGATTTATTTCCGTGTAAATATTTCTGCAATTTGAACAACAATTTTCGAGTCTTGCTAGCGAATCTATTAGTAAATTGTAGTAGATTTCTTCCCTGTATCTTAAATTTTCTGTTTGCTCAAAGAGAGCAAAATCATCATCCGGATCTTCAAATATGTTCAAACGAGCATTTTCCAGCAGGTGCTTCTCAATGTTATCTATCAAAAATTCAGTATCATAATGAACATTGGTTTCTGTTAATATTTGATCAAACGAAGAGACAATCATGTCGAGAATGCGATAATTTAGACAAAAATTTGACTTTTTTTCTTCATTTAAATTTGAATTTTCAATAAAATTTTCGAAATTAAACTGTTCATTTTTAATTTGTTTGGATACATCACTTGACTTGGTCGTCATTAAACTAAGAACCTCCATAAAAACATAGCTAAGATCTATCGTTAACAAGGGTTCACCCATACTGTTGAAATATTGGGCGATTTCTTCAAAAACGTCACTAAATTTAGGGTATTCACTATTATTGTCAGATTTCCCTTAAAAAAAACAATTTATCAGTAGAATAGTTATTTTGTATTGTTAAAAAAAATTACAATTGAGTAAAGTATGCATTGCTCTTATGACCCAGACAGGGAGATCATCTTTTTAAAAAAATTTTAAATAGCTTATTTTTGTCATTTAAATTTTTTCCAAGTGAAAAAGCATTTATTTTAAAATTTGAAAATACATTTAATATTATGATAATCATTAAAGATGATTGAAATATTCAATGAAATAAACTCACAGAATTCTTGCTTAAAAAATGATGTAAAAACTTCAGAAAACATAGAATTTGATTAAATTTGAATTTTTAAAGTTATACATCATATTTTTTTAGGCATTTTGTTACAAAAAACAAAAGAAAATATTTAAAAATAGCAACGTTTAAGTTCTGACGCACCAAAAAAATGTTCTGTAAATTGTAGCAACTTATTCATCCTGGAAGTGTACCATCACTTAAAGTTGAGTTGGATAAAATACAATAACAAATTAACAATTTTCTGAATTTTTCAGATTTATTGCAGAGTTTTGCAGGGGATGTATCAGTTGCTACAGTTTACATTTTTTGATCTGTCAGAACTCAAGCTTTGGTATTTTTAATATTTTTTTTTGTTTTTTTGTGACAAAATTCACGATGCTATTTTTTTGCTAATTAATTTTTCTAATCAAATATCATCTATAACTAATGATTAATATTTTTGTCAAAAAGCTAAATAACAAAAATTTTCCAAAGCAACTGTTATTTTATAAGATTATACGTTCAATTTAGTAAAAACATAAAATGAATATTTTTTATCTTGATTAAACTTAAATTTAAATTAATAATACAAAAACTTACCAAAATTTTAAATTTTTTACTTAACACTAGAAAGTCCAAAGGGTTTTTTAAACCCCTTTTTTTAAATTTAAACTTGAATATTATCTCAAAAAAAATAAAGTTTAAAAAAAAACTCAACGAAATTTTGACTTTTACGATTTTAAGGCATTTTACGTGAAAGATCCCCGTATCAAATCACCACTTATTTTCTTTTATTTTTAAGTTTGGACCTTACTAACAATAATAAATTAATTTTATGTTTAAAAGAAATTCAAATTTTATCAAATAAAATTAAGTAATTAGCAATTTGCAAATTTTGCGTATTTTTTTCTAAAACTCCAAGTGTACTTGTATTGATACAAGTGTATTTGATTAAATAATAAGAAAAAGAGTTTTCCTAGGTTAATTTTTAAATAAAAAAAAATTTGCATCAATAAAAAATTATCTAAAAAGATTGAAGTTTTAACCCATTTGAAAATATAAATAAAAATTATTTTAACGAATTATGTCACTGAACAACTGCAAAAAATGTACAAATATACAAGCATCGCTTTGATTTATTCTATTTATTTTTTATTACAAAATTTTAGTAAAAGTTTACAACTAAAATTTGACAATAACAGATCTCTAGAATAGAAGACTTAAGTGAACTGATTGAATCTTACTAAAAATCAGCAAATGTTGGATAATGTGAATTAATTTTTTTAATTATTTCATCAGCCATGGTTATTTTCCAAGATACTAACATTGGTTATGCAAATGTATCACCTGTTTCGTTGAATGCATCAACTATCATAAACTTTCAGAAAATATTTTGAAAAATATTTTTCATTGATTTAGCTGACTGAATTTCTTAGAGTTTTTTGCAGATGGTGGATTTAGGAGATAAATTGAATGTATCATTGAACAAATTTTAGTCTCGGAAAAAAATTTTGTAAAATTCTTCATCTTTGTTCTGATTTTTTGTTTAGAAAAGAATATGAATACCTTTAGAGGTGAACCATAAAACTGGTTATTAAAGAACAGAAGCTGAAAAAGTGCTTGCCACTTTTTAAAAATAAAATTGTGTTTTTCAGAAAAACTTTCTTTAGCTATTACAACTAAAAATAAAATTTTATTCTTTAAGATCACCTATAAAATTTAAACTTAGAAGAAATTTGTAGGTAAAAAGTTCAACAAATCTAAAAAAAAGTATAAAAATCACTGAATCACTTAAAAGACTGCAATGATCGTAATTAAAATACCTTCTGTATTTATGACCACCCCGTGTTTGTTTATATTATTCATATTATGTTCAATATTAGATCCGGCTATCTTAGAAATAATGTCTGATGACTTTTTGGATAAAATGTTTACTAGACCAATTTTTATATCAGTAGATCGCTTTAGGGTAGAGCTCAATTTCGGTGTTAGTACACAATCATTATTTTCGGAATCCTGTCCGTGAATGCTTTTGTCTATTTTGATACCAACTGAGCTGTTTTTGTGTAAATATGCTTTTCTTACAACTGATTCAAGAATCTTTCTGGCAGATTTTGACCATATTTCGAATTCGATGGAATTTTTGGCAAAAACCTCACTGTTTCCATCTTTTTTACAAATGTCACAGTTTTTCAGTAAAGAAATTGAATTGTGTCTGCGGATGAAATTTTTGTCAAAGCTGGACAAATTATCGAGTGATGTTGAATTTAAAAACTTATCTTTATTTGTATTTAAATTTTCTGTCTGTACATTTGAAGTATTTTCCGCTTCAGTAGATGATTTTTCATTTTTAGAATAATTTTTTTCACTTGTATTTTGTTTCTCGGTAATATTATCATTTTTAGTCGAGTTTAGATTAAAATTGGCACAATTTCGTTTTAAAAAAATCGGATTTGTGCTACAGAATTTGTAAATTCTGTCATCATCTTGGAATTCTTTAAAACTGCAGTTTTCTCCAGCTCTCACATCTTCAATTATTCTTTCTTTCAAAAAAATCTGCAATAATTTGACAGCATTTGTCTTGGTAATTGTAAGATGTTGGAAATTTGGACTTGATTTAAGATAACGGTAAGTCCATTCAATGGCTTCAGAGGCTGTGAAACAATCGTTGAAAGTTCTAAAATTTTTCCAGTGGCGCTTTAATGGCATGTTATTGTAAAAGGACTCAATTATTTCATTCCACTTAATTTAAATATTGATTAACAATCTCTTAAAAAAGGTTTTTACTTTTTTGGTTGATTTGAACTGATCTTGACCAAGAATGCCTTTTTTAGGAATATTTTCATTTTTAGTCTCATTCATACTTCAATCGACAAAACTAATTTTTCAAAAGAATACAAGAATTTTAATTTAAAAAAAATTATAAATTAAAAAAATTATGAATTTTTGTACAAAAGATTTATTAAAAGTTAGATTTGCTGAACTAAAAAAAATATCCACTATATTTTGGCTAATTTTTAGTTTATTTGATTCGGTTGTATTTAGAAAATTTTTGAAGTGAATTAATGTTCAAGTTTTGTTTTTTCTTAATATTAAAATTAGTTTGTAAATTTTCACACTGGGAAAAGTATTTTGCTAATTTTTTCTGATATGAAAATTAGACTTAACTTAATGAGTGAAAATCAAAATTGTATTTGTAAAATTTTGAATTAAAATGAATTAAAAAATTTCTTAAATTTACGGTTTATTGAAGCGTTCAAATATATCAAATCATAAAGAAAAATGACGATTAAATAGTGAATGAAAATAATTTTAATGTTTATACAAACCTTATACAATGGATACTTTTTGCTTTTAATCACCAAAATAAAAAAAAAAAATATAATTTTTTTCTAAATTTTAACATGATTTTTAAAATTTATTTAACTTTCCAAAACCTAAATGAAAAAATAAAAATGAACCAATTCAAATAATGCACACTTTACTTAATAATTTAAACTAATAAAAGTATATTTTATTAGTAAAAATCTATTCAGCTAATTTCCTCAATCGTTATATTATTAAGGATAACAATTTTAAACTCTTAATGGAATACTATTTCATCATGAGAAAGGCTTTTTAGATCAAGAGACTATCAAGTTTGGAATATAAGATGTAAAATTTCACCAGAAAAAGAAGAAAAAAATTACGTTTATTTATGAAAATAAATCATTAATTATTTAAAAATCAAAAAAAAATAGTATCTAATAAAATCATAAACAAATAATATTACTTATTTATTTAAATTATAATACAATACATGTCATACTTAAATATATTTTTTTTTTGGACCATCCATTTGAATAGGACCGGTCATTTGCGAACGGACTGTCCAAAAGACCGGTCTTTAAGACCGTTTTCTCCATCCATCTTGGACCGGTCTTTCCAGGACCGCTACCAAGCACTATTTAATTCCAATTTTTCTAACTTTTTTAACAACCAACATTCGTAAGAAAACGAAGCTTCTTAAATCGATTGAAGTATCTTAATTATTATTTTTGCCTTATTCTCTCTAAATCTTCACATTTAAATTTACAAATTTTTTTATAAATATCAATTCAATTCAATTTTCAGGTTAATCAACAGGCTAGTGCCCTTATCGTTGTCGACTGATTAACACTTCATTTATTTAATTCAAATAAAATTTTTTAATATTTAAAATTATGATTTTTATAAAATTAAAAAAAAAAGAATTAATTGTTTTCTATGAAAACAAAAAAACATTGATAAATTTAAATAAAATTTAATAAATTTTTTTAAAAAGTCAAAAAAGATCAAATTGAAAGCTTGTAAATTGGTAGCTTGAATGTTGCATATTTCAGCATTGATCTTTTGATCACAAAGCTATTTATCAATCTAGAATAAAATCCAAATTTTTTTCACCACTGTTCGTTTTTGCCATTGGTTCAATCAGTTTCGCACTATTCCTTAAATTGTAGCTTAAATTTCTCGAGTCATTTTTGATAAGTGTATCTTTTATATTCTCAGGCGAGTTATGATAGAAATATGTCTTAGAAGAGAATGATAACATTCCGTCTAAAAATCTATGCTGAAAAGCATATAAGCCATATTTTTCCAAAAAATTATTTAAATCATTAAAGTTATTTGATTCAAACTTGAACTTAAACAGTTAAAAAATAGAAAAATAATAGCTTTTAGGCAGTTTAATTATTGCCTCTTTAGAAAAATAACTCAAAAGAGTTGAACAAAAATCAAAATAAGGTTGGATAAATGTTTTGAAAAATTGAACTTTGACATTAGTTGACAAAAAAAAGAGTCTTTTAATTCTAAAAAATTTCTTATTTACAGCAAGAGACATGTTACAAGCTTGTTTAGAGAAATTTAAATTAAGATCAATCATGAAAAGACTGATTTCTTTGACACTTTTATTTTTATTCCACTTAAGTTTATTGTTTCAGGAGCAATAATATTTCTTTTAGCAAAAATCATACAAAAATTTTTTGACCAGATTATATCGACCTTATTGTAAAAACATCAATCATTTACAATATTAAAAGACAATTGAAAATTAACAAATACAGTCTCTAAGTTCTTTTCAGAATCACTAATGGTTGTGTCATCTGCAAACATCTTAATACTAAATTTCTTTAAAAGAAAAGGAAGTTCATTCACAAAAATAAGAAAAAGAAGAGGGCCTAAAACTGACCCTTGTGAAACTCCTAATTTAAGAGATACAGGTTTTGAATTTTCTTTACCAAGGCGAACTATTTGGGATCTATTTGTAAAATAATTAGAGTGTAGGCCCAAGGACTCATTATCAAAGCCATAGTGGAACAGTTTTAAAGTCAAAGTGAAGTCAGGGACTTGACTTAAGATATTTTTTTTAAAGTTAAGTCATTTTAATTGACTTGACTTAGAATGACTTGAATTTTATTTGGGAAAGTCAATAAAAAATGGGCAAAAAGCATCTAATCCTAATTATGATTCTTTAGATTTTAATATCAAATTCCTTCGAAAACAAAAATTAAATTTTTTGAAATTAAGTCAATTCAATGTCAAGTCAAGTCAAATGACTTAACTTTAAAAAAAAATATCTTAAGTCGAGTCAAATGACTTGACCTTTAAATGACTTAAATTTTTGACTTACACACAAGTCTGAAGAAGATCAGAATCTATTACATCAAGGGCTTTTTTTAAAGTCAATAAATAAGGAAAGAATTGGATAAAATTTTTATTTAGATAATATTTTCTTCAATAAAATTTAAATATGGATTTTTAAGATATTTAAAAAAAAAATTTAATTTTTAAAAAAACATTTTCAGTCAAATAATAGCAATATTCTTCCTCTCGAGGCAACTTTCTTTTGAGGACATCTAAAATACTTAATCGATCCAAATTGGTCTTCCATAAATAAATGAAAGACCAATTTGGACAATTGAAAAAATTTTAAATCATGAAGATTTTGTCAGAGAAGTTTTGCTTTTTGCTTTCAAAATCCTATTACTGTGTGCCAACTAAAAAAAAATAAAATCACATTATAAAAATATTTTGAAATTTTCACTATACTAATGGCTCAAAATAAATTTAACATAAACTATTTTTATTCTATCCAGAAAATTTAAATTTTTTTTCTCAAACAAACTTGGAACGTAATTTTTAATAACAAGCTAATGAAATCTACTTCATAAGCTGATAAAACATATCTGCAAATGGAAACAAATAAAAAAAACAAAAGGTTCGATCATCCGATGAACATCAGTTACTTTGACGACCACTCCATCTGTCACATTAGCTACGATGACATAAAAGATACCAAGAATTGTCAGAGGTCTACAGAAAATTTTAGCTCGAGCACCTTTCAAGAATCCGTATCATTCATCAACATTGACAATGAGACTTTGAACAGTAGCGTGGTCAACTCAGAGCCTAGAGAAAAAAGCGAAGACTCAGACTCGAGCAGTAATGGAATCGAGCTGGAGCATGTAAAGCACAAACTGTCCAGCTTGTGGAATAATGTTAAATATGGTACGTTTAAAAAAAAAAAAGCATATAATTTTTACAATTAAAAAGTATACAATTTAATTTTTTTTTTTAACTTTTATTAATTAATTAATAAAAAAATATACTTTTTATTTCTAAAAAAAAAAATTTTATTTAATTTAATCTGAATTGATTGTTTGAAGGCTGGTCAAGTTACATTAAAAAGCCTGGCAAAATCGACCTCGTCAAGGACGAACCAATATTTGTGCTGGGAAAAAAATTTTTTCCCGAACAGTACGACAGAAACAAGCGACCTGCTGACATAAATGTGGTCGGCAATTCTCGTTTTTTTACCATAAACGAAGACAGTGATTCAAACAAAGCATTATTTCCGCTCACTGACGACCTGGATTTTTCATTTTTCTACACTCCATCTGATTATGAGGACAGCTCAGGATCAAGTGATGGCAAAAACTCGGACAATCAATCATCCAAGAATGGCAAAACAGCCTTGGAACAGGAAATATACTCGCGTCTTTGGTTCACCTACCGCAAAGACTTCGAGCCGCTAAATGGCAATGTCAAATACACAACTGATTGCGGATGGGGATGCATGCTCCGCAGCGCTCAAATGCTGATCGCCCAAGGCCTAATCTACCACTGTTTTGGCTCCGAATGGTCCCTGAACAAATCACTACAAGAAGAAGAAAATTTAAATCTTTACAAAGACATCATTAGTTTGTTCAATGATAGATCTAGTTTAAAATGTCCCTTTGGCTTGCATAGCCTGCTCGAGCTGGCTGACAAAAATGATTCCAAAGTGGGCAACAGATCAACAAGCCGCGTTGGCTCCTGGTTTGGCCCCACTTCTGTGTGCACTTTGATGAAAGAGTCCCTAAATGAATGTGTTAATGTAAAACTTTTGGAAAATCTAAGAATATATGTTGCTCAAGACTGTACGATCTTCAGGCCCGATCTGCTCGATATGTGCTTTAGAGATGGCCGCTTCGTGCCGTGTATTGTGCTCATACCGGCACGACTCGGCGGAAACGCAATCAATGAGATTTATGTGCAAACACTCAAGATGAACCTGGAGATGAAGAATTGTTTGGGAATAATTGGCGGAAAGCCCAAGCATTCGCTGTATTTTTTTGGCTACCAGGCCGACAAAGTATTGTACTTGGACCCGCATTTGTGCCAACCAAGTGTCAACATCTACTCGTCCGAGGACGACCACTGCAAAAGCTTTGACAACAAAAGCTTCCATTGCTCAAATGCTGGCTATGTTTCGTTCAGCAAACTTGATCCAAGTGTTGCGCTTGGTTTTTACTTTAAAAATTTGGATGAGTTTAATGAGTTTTGTGAAGTTGTGCAAAAAAATTCTCAGTCCGAGTATTTTCACTCAATATTTGGCATCAGTGAAGAGAGCTTTGAGAAGTTGCAGCTAAATTATGAGATGTTTAGTCTAGATGAGAGAAGCTACGAAGAAAGCTCGGTCAAAAGCCCGAGCAGGCGCAAAAAAAACAAAGAAAAAAAAGGCTATTTTGATAAAATGTTAATAAGTAATAATTTGAATAGAACAAAAGTTTCACATGTTACTAGTAGTGCTCGATCTGGTTCGTCTAAAGCTCTTGGCAAAAAATCAAATGATCCAGATGATTTTGTTTTTGTCTAAAACGTGTACAAATTGGATAGGAAATCACCTTTTTTTTTATCTTTTTTTTTTCTTTTTTTTTAATGGTTTTAGTAATGTTTTTAAAAGACATTTTGAAACATGTATTATTTAACTCTATACACATTTTATTTTAAACTAAATTTGTTACTAAATTCAAAAATTTTTTTATCGATTCTTTCGACAATTTAAATATTAATAAACACTATTTAAAATTGTTTGTTTTTATTTTTTTGAATATGAAAGTACTGGCACTCTTTCAACTGGCTTTTTACAGAGTTGGTCAAAAGTCAAAAAGAAAAAGTCACATTCGACTTAAGAGATATCATCTGATTCTGATGAATATGAAAAAATTGATGAAAGTGAATTTGAAAAAAAAAGAGCAAATTAATAGAAGAGGATTAAATTCACATAAAAAAGTGAAAATAAAAAAACACCACATAAATATGAAAATGAAAGTTGAACATATTAGAGCAGAGAAAAAAAACATAAAATTTAGTATTATTTTTTGAAAAAGTTAAAAAAACATAAATTGTTTCTTCAATAGTGAAAA
>QEOQ01000487.1:411657-521063 GCA_010279815.1 Brachionus plicatilis
TATTTATAAAATAATATTAATATTTATTTTATGTGTGATATATCAATTGTAGAGAAAAAAAAATCTAAAAATTAGTGTTTTCTTTTTTTTTCTTTTGCACTCAATTTTTCGCGAAATTCAATAAATAAACAATTTTAGATAAGTAAAATAATTAATTTCTAAATTTTTGCAACATACTATATACAGGTACGATAGCAGCATACGATTTCAAGAGTCAAAGTGACTTTGATTTTTGACCATATCTGGATTTTTATTCCATGTTACTAAATAATCATGGGCTAGATGATGTCTGTTATTAAAGAAGAACCTGTTGAGCACAATGAAGATCATAGTGAACAAAAATTGAATTTAATTGACCAAAAATACGAGTCCGAACTCGATTACCTGAAAAATGTTTCGGAAAATATTTTGGCAAATAAAGACTTGGATTTGGAAAATTTTCAAATCGACCCAACTTCTCAACCATTAATCAAGACTCAAAGCAGCATGTCCATTACTGATATTTTGAATAAAGTGTCTAATTGTAAAACAGATAGGACAAAAATTAGAAAAATTGAATTGAGCAAAGATAAAATTGATTTAGAGAGAAAAAAAGTCCTAAGTTCATTGATCGATTCGGCTAAAACCGATCAGAACACTTATCTGAGTAAACACGAGTTTTTGAGTGTGGATGAAGAGGCTTCCTATCTGAATATACTCAACAAATACTTGGACAACGAGATTGTAGATGATCCAACTTTGATGCGATTTAGGGCCAAATTGACATTGCGCAATCTGAAAAGAAAAAATTACTCTAAAGTGTTCGATATTGATTCATATGTGAATGAATTAATTGACCAAGAAAAAATGAAAATGTTAAATTCAATAAAACAAAGAAAATTGAAGCTAGAATTTGCAGAAAATTGCCAAAATGATGTGACAGAGTCTGATGATGACATAATATTTGAATCAGCAAGTCTACAAGCCACAGACAATAGTGAAATAATTGAAATCAAAAGAGTCCTGGATCGATTCAAAAATAAAAAACAAAGAGACCACAACCATGAAATAGACTTGGATGTTCATATGGTAGAAGCTAGAAAAGAAGATACTAAATGTCTTATAAGTCCTTATTCTAATCAAGTGCTTAAGCCTTTTATATGGAAAGACCATCGAAGTTTGCCTAAAAAATTGAGACTGCATAAGAATTTGTTGGAACGCTTGGGACTAAAATTTGACCGATTCTCAATTGATTATGTTCATTTGAGACCAGAACATGTGATGCCCATTAATGCCATGTGTAGACAACATTTTTGGACTGGTATCGACATATCTGAGTGCCTTGGATATCCGGACTACACAATTGTAGCATTGTATAGAAAATTGATTGTTGGCTTTGCATTGTTGGTGCCGAATTCGTCGCTAAAGGAAGCGTATTTGTCATTTATTCTGGTTCACCCGGATTGGAGATCGGACAATGCACTTGCCAATCATTCAGATGTATCTGTAGCTAAATTTTTACTCTTTTATTTAATTCAGGTAAATTTTAAATATACATTTGTAAATTGTAAAATTATTTTATTTTTTAAAATAAGAAATGTTCTGATTGTGATATAACTTTGCATGTGAGTGTAAATAGTCCTGCTGTTATTTTTTATCAAAAGTTTGGCTTTGAAATAGTTGAATACATTAAGAATTTTTATGATAAATATTATTCCGATGATTTGAATTTAAGCAAAGATGCTTTTATGATGAAACTTTCCAGAAATTGATCACTTTTTCTGCAATTTTAATTAAAATTCTATCTTATTCAAACAATAAAAAAAATTTTAAATCTGCTTTTTATTCTAAATTAAAATTATGAGGGTATACCACGTTATGTGATCAATTTCAGATGGTCACTGGTCAATATTAGGTGGCCAGTATTTTAGCTAATTTTAAAATCAAATTTATAAATTTATTTATGACCAATTTTATTAATTATGTGATCATGGTTAATATTTACGAGAGGAATATATTTTTTTAAAAATAAAATATTAAAACGCTTTTATTAATCTCTTTTTTTTTAAATCATAAATAAAATTCAAATCGAACTTAATTAAATTTATAGATAATGTGTAAAATATTGAAATATTTCTATTTTTGATCAATCACTATAGATCACATAAAAAAGGTTCATTTCTCCTCAGTAATTCGTTTATTATTTTATCTAAAATTTTTAAAAAGTTTTCTTAAAATCAAAAAAAAATTTATTTTGAATTTTTTTTATAATCCGAGAGAGAAGTTAAAAAATTCGATTTGGTATAATTTACGAGATAAACTTTTATATCGTGACGACTGTTAATCACTTGGTGAGCAGCCTTCATTTTATGTGAGCCTAAATTGGTAACCATATTGCGACCACTACTGGTCATCAGCTGAGCGAAATGAAATTGGTCACATAGCATAGGAGACCCCCTTATTTTTGGCTGATGTTTATTCATGATTTATTAAATTAACTCTTCTATTAAACTTTGTTTGAATTGAACATTTTTAAATTTTGTTATGAATTAAATTAAGACATACGATTTCACTCATCATAAGTTTTAAACGTAGTCAAAAAAATTGTTTAAAAATTTTTTTTATTAAAATTAAATTTTCAAAAAAGAATGGTTTTTGGACTCTACACACTTCTAGAAGCTGGTCTTTTATTTGTTAACGCCGTAGCTATATTGAATGAACAAAGATTTCTGGCAAAATGTAAACAGCTTTTTTTTAATCTAAAATTAAGCAAACTCATTTTTTGACAAGTGAAACTAAACCAAACTCAACCAAATTATGGCGATCAACAATCTATTTCTAGTCAGATAATGACTCTTATTCGCTCTGTTCAGATGGTGATGAGATGTAAGTTTTATCTTTCAATTTAAAAATAATTTCACAATTTTTATAAAATTTTCCAAGTTCCCTTGATATTTTGCAATACCGCCGTAATTTTATTACTTTTACTATTCGGCTAATGCATCTATTTAAAAAAATTTTAAAGAAAATTTGGATCTTGTTTATTTAATAAATATTTTTTAAATTATTTTTTACTTTGAATTGATGCGCCAAGCATTTAAAATTGCTTAACTTTGAAGAAAATTTTATATCAAAATACCTTACAGATTTATTTACAGATTTTAAATGTCCGATCAAATTTTAACTGAACCACTTGATCAACAAGTTCGTTTGATTTTTAACAAAACAACTCAGAAAGAAGAAAAAATACCAGCACTTGTAAATAATTAATAATTTTTTTTATCAAAAAAATTTAAAATATAATTCTCTAGAATCGTATATTTAAAGTAGAACGTCAAATAATTCCTTATCTTGCTCCACCACTGTCCATCCTAGAGCCCAAATCTGTGGATTTTAGAGCTTGTTTGGAACAGTATGAAGAAAGACTCGGATTTATTGAGCAAGATCTTAAATGGTTGCTGAGTTTGCCGCATCAGAAATTTTGGTGCCAAATTATTTATGACACTTCTTGTCAAAATATGATCGATTCTTATCTGAAACTAGCTCCAAGACCATATGATACAAACAAAATTGACTTTCCCATGCAAATAGCCAGCCTGCACAACTCAATCCATCGATTGGTATTTTTAGTTTGCTTGAGAATGTCGACTTATAAAGAAAATCGTGAAAATTTCATCAATCAAAATGTATTTGCCGATTTGATTTATAAAAATTATTTATTCGATATTCCTAAAATTTTGGACCTGTGCATTCTATACGAAAAAAATCCAGTCCTAAACAAGATAATTCAAAATTTATTTAGTGTTCAAAAAAATTACTATGATGACTTTAAAACAAGTATTAAAGATATAATTAAAGCGATTGAGACTAGCAGAAAAAGTTTGCATTCAATATTTGAATTGGAATCAAAGTATGACATTGGTGCAACAAAATCTTTGGAATTTGTTGCCGAAAAACTACCCAAAAATATGAAAGAAATACTTGATATCATTTACTATTTGACTGATTTTGCGAGAACTTTATCTAACTTGATTTCCATTCAAACAAACTTGGCTCAATATTTATTTGATCAAAAATTTGAATTAAAGTAAATTTATTTTAATTTTAAACAATTTTTTAGAATTTTGACATTTAAAATCAAAAATTAAATATCCATCGTCTAAAACGATTGTCCATATGTATTTTAAAAATAATCTTCTCGAATTTTGAAGTGTTTTATTTAATATTAGACAAGAAATGCTTAAAAAAAACATGTTAATTTAAAACTGAAGAAGGGAACCCTTTTTTATTTTAAGATTTACTGTTTCAGTCATACTAATCTTTTTTTTTTCAAAGTATTAAAAATTTTATCGAAACAACTTTGTTTGAAATTGAAGAAATAATTAATAAATTAAGAAAAAAACACAGTTTTAACAGGTAAATAATTTTTAGAAGAATTCATTTTAAATTTATCTTTTTTTGTTTTAAGTGAAAATATTGGATTTATAAAGATAAAACTAAGCGGATTAAAATACGAAATGACCAAACTTTTTAGTTTAATATTTGAACATTCGCTGGTAAAGCCAATAATTGAAAGCTTGGATTCGTTCTCATCCAGTGACCAAATTCAACAATTGACGGACTCTTTTGTCAAAATATGCTGCGATATTTTAGAAGATAAACACTTTCTATGCTATTTTGAAGAAAAATTTAATTTCAGTGAACAAATTGATTTAATTTTTCAATTGAGTCAAGAAAGAATGTAAGATGGAAAAATTTTTGCTTGTCACAAATGACTCTTTTGAATTTAGAGACCAGTCTCAATATGAGTATATAATAGAAAATTTAAAATCAAGTATACTTGAGTTTTCTCGAAGCAAAAAATCAAAGGCAAAATTTCAAAATATTGCGCCAAAACCTGATCTTTCTGAAGTAGAAATTCAGCCAACTTGCAGCAAAAATCTCGCTACTGAAGATGACTTTGCAAAGTCAGTCCTAGATTTGCTGCCAGATTTAGCCCCAGATTTAGTCAAGGTATTAATTTAGTTAATTTTTATCATCCTTTTTAATATTAAAAAAAAGAAATGCCTTAATTACTTTAATAATAATGTTGAGCAAGTAATAAATGCATTTTTGGAAAATAATCTGCCACTATTTCCTTCCGAAGAACCAGAAAATTTAATGTATAATTTAAAAATATAAAAATGATCTCTTTATTCTTTATTTATTTGTTCAGATCAAATCAAAGCGAGCAAAATTTAAGAAAAAATATCTATGACAATGATGAATTTGACGTTTTTAATAAAAATGAAGTGGATTTGTCAAAAATATATCTTGGAAAAAAGTGAAATAATTTAAAAAGCTCATTTTAAATTCTAATAAATTATTTTTTTTTTAGAAATGAAATTGAAAAATTTGATTTAGATAACAAAGATGATGTGTGTCGAGATTTTGTTTTGTATGAATATAATGAAGATGACATTTACGAAGATGAATACGATGACACTTATGACTCTAATATAACTGCAAATGATAACTATGATGGATTTAATATAAAGTAATTTAAATTAAAATTAATAAATAAAATTAAAATTTTAAATATTTATTTTCAGACCATTGAACCAAAAAATTGAAATAAAAAAAAGAGATATCTTTGAGGCTGAATCGGATGAAGAGGAACAAGAAGGTGAAGAACAACAATTAAAGAAAATTGATGACCAAAAGAACAAGACTGAAGATACCAAAGGTAACAATCAGTTTCAACATCAGCAGAGACGATTCGAGACCGGCAAAGGACATCGAGGTGCCAAAAATCCACAGCCTTATTTCGAAAAAAAAGAGAACACATCTCATCAGCAAAGCCAATCTCAACCACGACAAACTCAATTGCCACAGAGACAAAATTTTAAAAATGGAGCGCGAGGCTCGAAAGAAACGAGTGAGGATGGAATCGCTGCTGCTCCGAAGACCGACGAGGAAATCAAACGTGACAGAAGATGGAAAAATGACAACAAAGCATCTATAGCTCATCATAATCGCAAATATTTATCAATGAAAAAAACAGGCTTCATGTAAACTTTTTTCTTAGATTAATAAAACCAATTATTTTAATATTTATCTTAAATTGCTTTACAAAAATAAATTATTTTTTGAATTTTAAAATTTAATTTTCTTGAATGACAAAATTCTTTTTATTTTAATTTTTAAAAAAAAATTATTTAAACTCGTTTTTTGATTGCAAAATTTGAAAAATGTCACCTAAAATGATTATTATATTATGAAAATTTAATTTCAAAATTAGCTTAATAAAATATTAGAAATACGCTTTAATGTTTAATTAGATTGTAATTTTTGGGAAATGTTATCTTAAATATTGAGTTGGCGTGTGTATGTGAGTTATATGTTATGTAAAATTATGAATGTACCAAGTATATGAGCAAACATTGTTAGATCCAAATTGGAAAAAAAAATTGAGCAACCATTAATGACTTGGCACTTTGAGTAAATTAAATTCATTTTTTTTTTTTTGCGCAATTCTAATCATCTTTTTCATACAGGTATACGCAATTTATGTAATTATTTAAAAAAGAATGATTTCTATGCTTCCCCATTTTCTTGAGCAAAGATATTTTATAACTTTAGAGCAACTTTTTTTCGACACAAAAAGTATCGACCCCATTTGGCGTCTATGTGGTAATTTAATGATAAATTAATATCATAAATAAAATTATGTAATCTCTAAAAAATCTAAAAAATATTTTTACTTTGATAACTAGAGTTTTGAAATATTTAATTTAGCTCGATTTCTTAGTTGTTGGGCCAATTAACAATTCAAACGTCATTCAGAATAAAGTTAAAAAATTTAGAATCTAAAATAACACCACGCGAAAAAAAGATTCTAAATTTTATATCTTAATATTCACATTTTTCTTGCTTATTTAATCATTTTATTACATTCATCCAATTTAAAATAAAAGTAATTGAGCAAATAAAGAATTTTGAAATTTCCAAATAGACTATTGAAGCATTTTAAAACAAGAAAAAAAGTATTTCAAAATCCAATTTATTTTAAATTTTCAAACTATGAACATGCTTGATCAGCTAATCACGCCAATTGTTTGTGGTGGACTCAATGAAACCCTACCAGCAAACGATTACATACAAAATCTGCTAAATACTGTAACCTTTTTTTTTAATTTAATTTAAAAAAAAAATTCCCAAAACCATGCCCAGAATTATCTTAAAATTTAGATTTTATCAGAACATCAAATTGGAGAATACAAAAATATTTTCTAAATTATCTTTTTTCTTATCAATAAAAACTCTTAGAAATTATCAAATTTTTTTTTGAAACAAAAAGTGGGTTAATGTTTTTGGGAAGATAAAATTTCTATTTAACTTAGCAATAAATGAGTTTTATAGTTGGAAAATGATATAAGACAAACTACGGACAAAAATTTTCGATTTTTCCGAGCAATTGAATTTAGAAGTCAAGTAGTGGCAGGACGTAACTTTTTCATAAAGGTAAATCAATATAATTTTAGAATTTTAAGTTAAAAAAATTTAATTTTTTTCAGGCTCATGTGGGTGAAGAGTATATACACGTTAAAGTGTTTGTTCCGCTGCCTATAACAGGCGAAAGACCGGTTTTAGTTGACATTCAATTCAGTAAATCAAAGACTGACGAAATAACTTATTTCTGACTTTAAAGCATTGTAAATTTAATAAAAATAGCTTTCCTAATCTTCTTATGTATAAATCATGTAAATAAATTTTTAAAATATTCTAATTTTTTTAATAAAAAAAAAAACAAAATTCCATTTCTAACATATTTGCATAAATATTTAAGATTTTAAAAACTAAGGATTTCAACATTAGAAAATAGAATGAGACTTGGGGGTATTGGCCACGAGAAGCCCGCTGACCAAAATGTGCAGCACTTAGTCGATCAAGTAATTTGTGTCTAGAGATTTAAATTGATTAAAAATGTTTTATTAGCTCTCGCATGAAATTCAAATTAAAACTGGAAAAAGTTATCCTTTTCTAAAAGCAGTCAGTTTCAAAACTCAAATAGTTGCTGGAACAAATTACTTCATTAAAGTCCAAGCTGGACAAGATTATTTGCATCTACGAGTGTTTCAGCCATTGCCTTGTTACAGCAGTACCCCTCAGCTCGCCAGCTTTGAGCTTAGCAAGTCAAGCGATGATCCGATAGAATATTTTTAATATCTATTTTTAGAATAAATTATTTTAAAAAAAAAAAAATTTTTTTTTTCGAATACACACCCTCCTAAATTTAAATAAATTAAAATTAAAAATAATTTTTTTTTCATTCAGTTTTTTTAAAATGCTTCACAACGAGGATTCATTGAGCTGCCCGCGTTGTAAAGATCGCTTTGAATCGCCACGCATTTTGCCATGTATGGAAAGTATTTGTGTGAAATGCATCGATTCCAATGACAAGTTTGAGTGTCCTTTTTGCTATCAAGTCCA
Source organism: Brachionus plicatilis (assembly GCA_010279815.1). Taxonomy (NCBI): domain Eukaryota; kingdom Metazoa; phylum Rotifera; class Eurotatoria; order Ploima; family Brachionidae; genus Brachionus; species Brachionus plicatilis. The sequence continues at coordinate 420,109 of QEOQ01000487.1, forward strand.
TTCTGTACCTCCAGGCGGGTTCCCGATCAATAAATCATTGCTCAAAGTATTGAGTTCAGTTGGTGAACATAAAATTTTTGACAGATATGAACTGGAAAAGTACCGCAGCCATCTGAAAAATGCTGAAGAGCTTGTCAATTATTTGGACTGTGACATGGAAAAAGCAAAGGCCGAGATTTTGCAGTATTGTGAAAATATAAAGACACAAATTTTGGACACAATTGACCAACAGGTCTATTATCTCAACGATGTTCGGGACGAGCTGGTTGATGAAGTTTATCTATTCCAAAAAGACTGCATCAAAACCCTAGAGCAGAATGGCGAGGAACTAAATACTTTTAAAAAATTTTCCCAAGACTGCCAAGCGCTGATTCAAAGCGAAGATTTTAAAAAAGCTGAATCAAAAGAGAAAATAGCCCGTGTGAAGAATACCGAGTGGAAGTTGGGCACTCAAAAAAAAAAATACAAAAATTTTTTATTCAAAAATGTGAATTTAATTTACAAGGAGCTAAAGATTCAGCAAATTCCGGCGCTTGTAAAGCGCAGTTGCCAAGAGATTGACTTGACAAACTTTCAGCATTTCAACTTGAGTCAACATTTATCAGGCGATTCTCTTGACCAAGAGATTCAAGTCAATCAACTAGAAAACAAAATGTTTGTTTTTAATTATATAAATGATACCACCTGTGATCACATGTTCGAGGTGCGCAATCTTCACCAATTCGAAGCGTTTAGCAAAAATTTCGTTGATTACTTAGAAAGCTCAAATACTTTTACTTTGGTGAAAATCTATAAAAATCACATTCTTTACCATAAACATTCTTCATTTCAAAAAGAATTGACAATTTTTGACCAAAACTTGGACATTATTCAAAATGTGGAAACAAAAAATCAGTTCAAAGATCTTGTGGCTACTGATTCGAAAATTTTTTGTCTAAAAAAAAATCTCCTCTCAATTACTGTTTACGATTGGAACCTTAACAAATTGATGATTATCAAACAAAATTCTAGTTTGTACCCCTTTAGTTCAAAAATTGAAGGCCTATTCGAAAATGAGGAGTATTTGTTCTTTAAGGAAGCTGATTGCTTCAATATGATTACCAAAGAAGGGGAATTGGTAAAAAAGATTCCACTGGAAAATAATCTGGAAATAGTTTGCTTTAAAAATGACTGTTTCTATGCTAAAAATAAGCATACAAATTCAATAAATGCTTTGGATTTTAATGGTATGGTAATTTCTAGTTTACAACTTAAAAATTTTCCGCATTTCGATTTTGATTTTTTTCTGGACCACGACAACAATTTTTCATGCTATGATTTATGCTCACTTAAATTGTATATCCAAGATGCATAGTTTTCTTCATCATAAATTATTTACTAATAAAAATAAACCATTTTTTTAATTAATAAAATGTTAACATGTATCGTAAATTTTAAAAATAATGATCTGAAATCTGTGAATTGTTTTTGGAGCAGACATAATTTTATGGCGTAATTTTTAACAAAATCTGGATTTACCTTAAACGTTTTTGTTTTTAAAAAAGCTAAAAAATAATCTTTTAGCCAAAAAATAGATACACCCATTTAAATTTATATATAAATGAGTCTAGAACAAGACTGTTAGTTAAACTAGTACTATGGAATCACAAGAGTCAAAAAAAATTTTCTTTATTGAAAATGAATCATGTGAATCGTTGGAATTTGATCCTAAAGATTTTTATGATGTAACTTTGCCGGCTAATGATAGAGTGCAAAAATTGATTGATGATGTAAAATATTTTTTTTCGATTTTTTAAAAGTTTTTAAGGTACTTATAAAAATATTTTAAGTTAAGCGATGAGATAAAATTAAAAGCTGGAATAAATGGTGAAAAATTAGAAGCATTGAGTTACAAGAGTGATTTTGTTGTAGGAACAAATTATTTTGTAAAAGTAAAATATTTTTTTTTTCCTTTAAATTTATATTAATTTTATTTTTTTAAGGTTCGTTCGCAAGATAAATATGTGCACGTGAGAATTTTTTTGCCATTTCCATATCAATGTAATCATAAGGAAGTGACAAGTGTACTGAAGGAAAAAAATCAATTTGACAGTATTGATTATTTTTGAACAGCGATAAATTTTTAAATTTTTAGTTTAAAATATTTTTTTTTAATTTCGGTTTTAATAAAATTTATTTTTTATTTTCAGTTTAATTTCAAATCATGAGATTCAAAGAATTAATAATTTGGAGATCATTTGATTTCCAAACTTTAAATCTTGGTATTATATTGATGACTTGGTATTTCATTTTAAAATATTAAAATTACAATATTTTAATTATGCTTAATAATTTGTTAATATAAAATTAAAGATAAAATTTTTCTTCTATTAAATAAATTTGAATTAAAGGTGTTGAGCCTTTTCAATTAAAAATTATCAAGCTTCTATTCCGAAAATCTAGAATGTCTAAAAACTCATAAAATGTTTAAAACCAAATCAACTTATTTGCAAAAAATTCTTTAGAAAATTTTTCCAGATATTTTATAATGCATTATTATTTATATGGTGTCAAGAACAATTTTTTTATTTTATCGCCTTCATCTCATCAGACATTTTATTCTTAAACTTAAAATTTGTTTTTTAATTAAGTTTACCTGGTTTAAGTAAAAAAAAATTTGATCAAAAACTACACCTTCTTTCACTCCGGACATGTCTAAAAAATATTTCTTGCACTAAATGTGAGTCTTTTTTTAAGAGTATAAAAATCATTTTAAATTCTTTTTTTAATTTCTAAATACAATTTAAATACCTTTTAATATATCAGATTACTAATACAAAAATTCAATGGAATAAACAAAAAATCAACAAAGTAAAGAAAAAAAATTGAGAATATTTTGAGTTTATGAAATTTATTTATTTAAATAAATTGATTAATTTTACATGAAATTATGCTCAAAAATGACATCTATTGAAACTTTCAAATGAAAAGAAAAAAAAATGACACAAAATTGTTGTATTGAGGATGCATCCGATCCATTTTAGAAGAAAGCTACTTCATCTTCATGAGATTTACCAGCTTGGACACCGCTTAACTCGGGCGGATTTCCAGTATGTGGCAAAGGTTTGTGAACTTTTAGATGCAAATGTTGATCGCCTGCGTGAACCTTGATGAAATAGTTGGTTCCGGCAACCACTTGGCTTCTAAAACTGACTGCTTTCAAATCCTTTGACTCGTGACCAGGAGCATGAGTTGCCAATTGAGGTTTGACTTGATTGACCAAGCCTTGGATTTCTTCGTTTGCGGGCTGAGCCTGTCCTAAACCTCCGACCATCATTTTTAAAATTTAACTTCTTTTTTTTTGTTCAAGTAAATTTTCTTCTTCAAATGCACGGTTATTTATATTCAAGTCCTTAATTCAAAATATATTATATTTTTAGAACGCCATTAGAAATTATAAGTTTAGAAAAAATTATAATAAATATTTTTTTTGGGAATCGCCATTTTCTTTATTAATCATAAAAATGATTAAGAGTTTGTGTTTTCTTGACTAATAAGCAATTCAAGTAATAGCGCAATAGACTTTTTATTTATAAAATGATCACTAAATCGCTTGGTTACATAATTTTTTCAAATTTTTTCGCATTTATCCTAGATTGCGCATTTAGCCTAGATCTCTCAAATAGATAAGCTAAAATTATACTGAATCATTGGGCTAATCATATGATATTATCATATGTTGAGAGTATGTTCAGTTATTGGTTTTATCTATCATATGAGTTTACATTTTATCTTCTTCAGTTTCAGCTATATAATAAAACATTAAAAAAAAAAAAAATTTTTTAAATTCTAGCTTTGATTGCATTTCAAAGAATACTTGTTTGGCTGAATTTTTTGTTTTGAAATAATATTTGAAAATTTAAAAAAAAATGCAAAATTAAATTTACTGTTAAATTTTAGGTCATCACAAATAAAAAACTTTCGTTGATTCTCACAAATTAAAAACTTTTTTAGCCAAAATCTTTTCGGAACTTCTTGGAAAATTGTTTTTTATCCATTAAATTTTTTTGTTGTTGTTAATAAAATGCGTAATCAAACAAACCTGGCAATTTTTCAAGAAAAAAAATTGCCAAAAAAATCATGTTGGTAATTTCATTGACTTAAAGGTAAATAAAAAAATATTAACAAAATAAAAGGGTCAAAAAATAAAAATCTAGTCCAAAATTAACTTCAAACATTGTTTTTCTATTAAAAACATTTTAAATAAAAATGCTATTCAGCGGTTAATATTGTATACATAATTTTAAAGGCATTCGTTTGCAAATTATTTAAGAATTAATTAAATTTTTTATGGCATCTTGAAGTTGATGATCAATTCAAAATATCATTTCAATTTAAAAAGTTAATCTTTAGATATTAAAACAAATTTTTGATTTAATGGAAATAATTGTAATGTAACATGCTTTACATGCAATGTAGATTTAGAAAATAAGAAAAAGTTGAAAAAACATTTTCTCAATCCATTGATAAAATCGATTTTCAATTTAGTTAACTGATTTTTTATAAAGTTTTAATTTCATTTTATTACTTATTTTGTATTTTTTATTTGAATTTCTTTTTTAAATTTAATTGAGAATACGAAACTCAAATACTTTTGAAAAAAAAATTTTCAAATAAACTTTACAAAAAATCAGTTAATACATTTAAAAATTAAAATCGATTATCAATGGACTGAGAAAATATTTTTTCAATTTTTTTTTATTTTCTAAATCTACATTGCATGTAAATCATGTTACATTACAATTATTGAAGTTAAATCAAAGATTAAGTTTAAAATCTAAGGATAAACTTTTTGAATTGAAATGATGCTTTGAATTGATCATCAACTTCAAGATGCCTTTTTTATTCGGCACAAAAAAATTTTATTTTACAGCTTTTTGTGTTAAAAAGCTTCTGTTTTGTTGTGAAAAGTTTTTAGTTTGTGGTGAACCATTTATTTCTTAAATTTTCCTTTCAAAATAGAAATCTGCCTAATTTTTATAAATTTTGAAAAAAAAATTTCAAAAAATTTAATTTGAATACTTAAATATTTAACTTTTTAAATGATTTTTTAAAAATTAATTTTATTTTGTAATTATTATTTTTAAAAAATTCTATAAACGAAGTTTCATTCATGACATGGGTACAGTTGATTAATCTTGAGATCTATCAATTTAACCAATTTGAGAGAATCAAATTTAATATTGAAACAAATTTTTTTAAAAAATACAAGTTAACTCGTATTGACTCTTGATAAGAATTTTTTAGAATTAACGGGAGTAAAAATTTGAACTCTAATATTAATTTATAATTTTTATCTTTAAACTTTTGACCATAAATAATTATAATTCATGAATTTTTTTTATTAACAAGATGAACTTTTTTATCCGTTTTTATAACACAACATTTTATTTTTATATTTTCTTGAGAGATTTATAACGGATTATTTAAATAAAATTATCTTTTCCTAATTCAATTTTTAAAAATTTTAAATCACACTCCTTAAAAAAAATTAAAATAAATTTTTTATTCATTAAAGGAAGTCTAACGTGAATGATGTTCTAGCAACTAATGAAAAACTAAAAATTCAGGATAGTACCAGCTTTAAAAAAATAAAAAAATAAAATTACATTTACAGCCAAGAATTTATTTAACCCATTAATTATCTATTAAATAAAAATTATTACATTGGATAAAATCCTTTTGGAATCAAATTAATAAAAAAAACTATGTTACTTTAATTAGAAACCAGTATTTTTGCTGAAATTTAGTGTCCAGAAAAATTAAAACATAAAAGAAATCGAGAAGTTGTTTAAATTTTTTTAAAAATAAATTCTAACTTATTATTTAATACTCAAAAGTTTTCATTATTTTATTTTCAAAAGTAATATCATACTGAAACATTTTCTTTATGTCTAGTTAATAAAATTTTAAAAAATTATTGCTTTGACTGTTAGAGTTCGCTGCACCATCTAAACTTTAAAAAAAAAAGAATTTTTCATCATCTAGATACTTTTACCTTATGTTTTTCACCTTCAGCTTTGATTCTAGCGTGACATTTCATTGAGAAAAAATTATATTTCGAGGAAATACCGCGGAAAAACCCACTTTTTTGCATATGATCATCTTAAAATGGATACAAGTTTGCGGGTGATACCTAAAGAACCCAAAAAAACCACAAATTCTGATAGAAGAAGAAATTTAGAATATTATGGTCTTATTGGTTTTTTTAATTAAGATTGTTGGCGAAATAAAATTTAACTAAAATTCAATTTTTCTCAAAAAAATGAAGAATATTAATTTTTTTCATAAACTAGAGTAATTATTAGATCACCTAATAGCAGGAGTGTGTTCAGTTTTTAAAAAGTAAGAAGACGCTTTTAGGTAAAAAAAAGCAAGTAAAAGACGCGTCTTCGATTTTTGAAAAAGCAAGTAGACGAGTCTACCATAATAATAATAATAAAAAATAAGCTACGGCAAGCATGCTTGCGGAGACGTCTTACTAGGAAGATATCTATGGTAGCTAGATGCATTGAAATATAGTTACATAAACAAAGTTATTAATAGTTTTCTGTTTAAAAATAGACAGATATATAAAAAGAAAGGGAAAAAACTAAAAAAAAAAAAAAAAACAAAACAATAATAAAGGAATTTAAATTAAAATCAAGTCTTTTTGTTTAAAAAAAGTTTTATTCAAAAAAAATATCTATCTAAAATAATGGATTTAAAACGCTTTGGTAATCATTTTCGTTTTTTTTGTTATTTGATATTAGGTTTGATCCTCTTCAGAAATCAAAAAAATTTTTTTAATCATTTTTTTAAAATACAGATCTCTTACATATTTTTAATTTTTTTTATACCTGTTTCGAATACAGATCAATATTAGCTAGAAGTCTTAATTTGGAGTTCTTTTTTCATATTAACAGAATTTAAGTCCAAGAACACAAAACATAGAAAAAAAGCAAGTAGACGCGTCTACCCGCGTTTCAATGGTGAGCTCACGCCTGCCTAATAGTATTTTCCTATAGCTTTAAACTTCTGCTTTCGCTTTAAAATGTGCACTCAATCGCATTAAATAATTGAGATTTCATTTATTTTTATTAATTTAAAAAAAAATTAATGAAAAAACTTTAACAATATAAGACAAATCTGACATTGTCATGTTAAATTCTTAATCAAAATTTAAAATAATAAATTAATTTTTATTTTGTTTAAAAAATAGTCCGAGTTAAATAAATAAAAAAAAAGATACAAAAAAAATTAAATTTTTAAAAATTTCTAAATGACTCAAAAAAGTTATTTCAAAGGATCAAGCCATCCGAATGGATCATTTTCTGTTACACTCTTTTCTGTTCCATTCAAAAAATCTTTTTTGCTTGTTTTTCGCTTGACATCATCCAAGTCCAAGTTAAACTTGCCCGGATCTACAATATCATTTAAAGACAAACATCCGCCATTCTTCTCAACCCTAGTCGATTGTATGCTCACAACACTTTGATCATTTAAAATACTAGTCTCAATATTCGAATTTCTTCTCTCAAAATTTGTCTCATTTGATACAAAAACACCTTGCTTAATCAAAAGATCCTTCATGTAATAAAGTATTGCGTCATACGAATACTTTAGATGATAAGTCGACTGGATCATGTACTTTCTCTTTGCTCTCATTTGCTTGACTGACTTGAGCACCAGATCGCTGTTAAATTGTGCCGTGAAGCAATCACTTTGGCATATTGTATCAACTACTTGTATCATTGAATACAAAAGTATAAACACTGCTGACCTTGATACACCATTCATGCAATGGACCAAAATCGGTTTGTTCCGGTTTCGCTGCTCTTTCAGGTAAAAATTTTCACATTCTTTGACAAATTTAAGAAATGTTCCGACATTGTCGGGCATCTCATTTTGCGCAATGCCAGTCACGCTGGTTATTGATGGCGATTTGCTATTGTCCCATTTAAACTGCAGCATCACAACAGTCCGAGTCTGGGAATCTTTCTGGAGAGTAAAAACGCGTTGTATAGAGCAATTTGTTTCTTTAAATGATTTAAGTTGTACATTGACACCTGCGACTAGAAGAGTATTTTGTTTGTCTAAAGGAAAATATAAACTTTGATTTAATTCATTATCTCTGCACAAATTGACCAATATTTCGCACTGTTCCTGAACGACCATGTTCCAAAAATCACCAAAGTCTTTCATTGGCAATTGAGTGACCAAAAAGTTGGCCTGTTTGTGTAATGGATCAAGGTCTTGATTAATCTGAGCTAAATAACTAGCGTTAATGTAGTCATTTTGTTTGGCCTGTAGGCAAACACGAGTCTGGTCAAAAGGAAGTAAATCTTGGTAGCGATTTTGGTGCGGATTTAGTCTAGCTATGCTAATGGTCATTTGGGATGAAGTTTTGTCCTGGTGATCATTTAATTCTTTCCATTCTTTATCCAAAACAGTGCCATAGGATAAAGTCTTGTCATTTAAACAATTAACATGGTGCTCAAATTTGTTCACTTCACTGATAAATTTTTCCATTCTGTTTTCTTTATTTAAAATATTTAATCCACAATTTGGCTGGGAAGAAACATTTTGTTCAACGGGAGTAGAAACAGCCATATTAGAAAATTCTTTATCTAGTTTATTAACTTGGCTATCAGGCTCTATACATTGGTCTTTTACAGGTACAGGGTCAGAGTGGGCTTCTATTGTTTTGCCAGCTATTTGGCGAGCATCTATTCTGATGGGCTCAAGTGCTGGTTGCACTGGTAAATTTGAATTTGAGCTATTAAATATATCAAGTAAATCATCGATAGAAGTTTTTTTTTCTGTTATCATCTGTGATGGTTGATTAACACCATTTTGTTGAACTGGTTTAGCTGGTACAGTGTTTGTCTGGGGAAAATTTTGGCTAGGAATATTTGATCTAAGTTGACCACCTTGATTGAAGTTTGAAAATGGTTGATTAAAGACTAGATTTTGATTAAAAGATAAATTATTTTGATTTTGTGGCTGATTTGTAAATGACGATGTAGAAAATGAATCTAATTTAATTTGAGATAAATAGCCTGGCTTATATACGGAATCAGGTTTTAATTCATCAAAAATTTCAGATGGATCAGATGGATTAAGTTTTGGTACATGATAGTTCGAAGAAAATTCGTTTGAAAATTGTTTATTTAGTGAAACATTGTTCATTGGTAATTGTGGTCCTATAGAATGATTTGCAGATACATTTTTGTTGACATCACTTCCTGCTTGACCATGTCCATATGCATTTGGAAATTGTTGGTTAGATGAAACATTATTCATTGGCAATTGTGGTCCTATAGGATGATTTGCTGATACATTTTTGTTGACATCACTTCCTGCTTGACCATGTCCATATGCATTTGGAAATTGTTGGTTAGATGAAACATTATTCATTGGCAATTGTGGTCCTATAGAATGATTTGCAGATACATTTTTGTTGACATCACTTCCTGCTTGACCATGTCCATATGCATTTGGAAATTGTTGGTTGTAAATAGGATTATTAAATTGTGGTTGATAATTTTGATTTACATTTTGTCCATTCCAATAATTCTGTTGTTGTCTTTGCTGATCAAAAATTATCTGCTGCTGTTTTTGTTTTTCCACTTGTTCTTTTTGTTGTAGCTGAAATTGTTGCTGCATATATTTAAGCTGCAATTCCTGTTGTTCCAATTGTATTCGCCTCATTTCCATTTCTTTTTCTTTTGCCAATTGTTCATGTGTAAGTCCATTTTGGTCCAATTTGTAACCTTTATCATACTCGAATTTATTATTGTCCATTCCTGGCATTTTATGTGCAAAGTTTAGCGCTGGATTTTTGCTTGGTCCTTTTTTGTGCAATTGATTTGACCTAGGCTGGCTTAAAAAATTAACAGCAGGATTCGGTGTCACACTTGCTTCATTTAAATTGTTCATATTAGGCGGAAATGACTGAAATTGTTGGTTCACATCATTGGGAAAAGATGGCAAATTAGGCCTTGTTTTGTTCTGACCCCAAGTATCCGGTTTCATTATTGGCAGAAAATCTTTTAGCCTTGGTCTATCCATTGACACTTCCTGATTAATGTTAGCTTTTATTGTCACCTCTTTTCTGTACGGATTTACCAAAGGTTCAAAATCTTGGACTTGTGGCGCGTTGATGTTATTTTTAAGCGAAAATTTTTGACGTTCTTTCTTCTGAGCAGTACAAAATTCAGTGACATCCTTAAGCAAATTTTTCAATGGTTCAATGAGACTTTCAAAAAAAGCAACTCCATTATTGGCCTTTTCAATCAACTGGTCAATTGATCTATAAGAACTGATCAAGTCGTTTACAAAGTCTGTGCGATTTTTGCACGCTTGCAGGATTTTTTGTCTTTGGACAGCAAATGCCGCATTGGCATCAGCCAAAGCTCGCAGTATATTGTCCTGGGCATGCAAATTTTGGTTCATGTAAGTCAATAGTTGGTCGTGTTTTTTTAGTTGTTCTTGAAAAAATAGATTTATGTCTTGTATTTCGTTTTGATGTGAGGCAATTATTTTGGTAATGTCATCATCTTGGATGGCTTTTTGGATACGAGTTAACAATTGAGCTCGCTGCGACTTCATTTCGTCCAGTTTGGCCAACAGAGTTAACAGTTGATCGCGAGTTGCTTGCGATTCATCATCGCATACTTCCTCCACTTTGGGCAATTTTTGCGCAAGCTCTGACATTGGCAAAGACAAAATTTGCAAATGGGACAAGACTGCATTTATGGCATCGCGCAACTCTCCATTAGATCTGTTCGCTTCATCTTGTTTTTTGATCAGACCATCGTATCTGTCCAACAGATCATTCATCTTCTTTTTTCTTGGCCTAATTGGCAAATTTTCCTCATCACTCGAACTGTCAGTGGTATAGTCAGACCGCTGACGGTTCTCTTTGTCCTCTGTCTCGAACAACTGCTCAATTTCGTCCAGCAAACTTCTTGTCTGCACCGAAGAGTCCACGATTTTTTTCATCGACTTGACCAGGTCTTGACGCATTGTCTGTTCTTTGACACTGACCTCGGCACAGCATTCAATCAGCTCTTTGGGCAGCCTAAGATGATCCAGTTCTTTCAGATGAAGTTCATTTATTTGCAAAGCGCCAGTAAATTGGACCAGATTTGAATCTTTTTCTTCAACTTGGCCATTTATTTGGCGCAAAATTTTGGCTTTTTCTTCGCTGTAAAGAGAGGACAGTTCGTGGGCCTGCATTGACACTAGCCGAATGAAAATATCCTGGGTGGCGATTTCAGGGTCATTTTCAAAGTTAATTGCCAGCGGATTTGCCAAACTGGCCGCCTTAATCTCGGCCAGCTCACTAGCCGCAACTATTTTTTCATTATAGACAAAGTCATTCTCCTTTTTGAGCGCCTTGCATTTTGTCGTGACCAAATCACTGGTGTATTTTAGCACATCTTGAAATTCCTTTACATTCTTCATTTTGGTGCATTCCACCACTTTGCTTTCCGCTTCCTGAATGTAGCCAACAGCTTCGCCAATTTTTTTCATTTCAGCAGAATTCAGTGCCGAAAAATAGAACATCAAGGCCGAATAGTAGAAAATTTTGAATTGACAATATTGCTTTAGATCTTTGGACTGTTTGGAACCAACTGTTGATTGAAATTCTTGTTTTTCGCAATTAGTTAATGAAAGCTTGTACAAATCGACTATGTGAGCGGCTATTCTGGCTTGGATGCTTGGTTTTCTGTTGTCCATGATGGATTTTTCCAATAGGCATTCCTGAGCCTGGGCCTTTAAGAAAATTTTGCCATTTTTTTCTTCAAATCTTTGCTCAAAAACCTACCAGCGCTATATTCAATTTAAAGGTCGTTATGTCCGCATTGAGATCTGATGTAAAGTCATAGGATGAGTACAATTCGCGGATTTTTAGGAAGGCCCATGCAGCTAATTGAAAATGATTACATGAAATTCGAATACCCTAAGCAAAGTATCAAAATTTGGATATAACAAAACTACTGATTTGATTGTATGATTTTACCAAAGTCTACTCAATTTTAATAGTTTTAACTTAAATTGTATAGAATTCTATCAAAAATTTTGTTTACAAATATTTCTATTTAAAAAAAGAATTATATGAAAAAAATTAATTGAAGTTTTATTAACATCAAGAATTTAAAAGAAGTAAATTTTAAAAAATTAAAATTTAATAAAAAATATATGACACTAAATAATACTGTAAAACAATAAATTATAAATTCGTTGAGAAATTAGACTAAAATTAATATCATTTAAATTTTTAATTAGCGTGAAATGATAATTTTTCTTCAAAAAAAAAAACTTTCTAATCCCGATTCTTTTTAATTGATTTAAATGAAGTTGAGCAAAGTTTGTTGAACTATGCCACACTTATTATTAAATTAAATGATATTTAACTATAGTCTAATTTTTAAGAGAATTTATTATTTTATCTTTTTACTTAAATTTACAAAACTAATGATAGGAATATTGCATATTTTTTGCAATAATTTTACTTAAAAAATCCATTAGATCTTGAGAACATTAAATAAATAAATGTATTAAATAAATATTAAATGAATACTTTTAGCTATTCCAAAGTTGAAAGATTCAAGATTTTATCAACACCTCTAATAAGTGGTTTTATTGACTAAAAATTTATCACTTAAAATTTTCTAATATCTTTAAAACTTTTTATTTTTCAATTGAAATTTACTCAAGTTTATTTAAATTTATGAAAATTTACTGAAATTTTAAGAAAATCCTTCAACCAAATCAGTACTAAAAAATCAAAAATATACTTCTTCGTTCATTCTTTTATCCATACAGCCCAAATACGAATGCAAAGATCCAATATTGTAAAGAATACATTGTTGCTCATATCTGATATCAGAATGGCTTATTTCTCTCTCATCAAAAAGATGATCCCTGAAAAATTTTAAATTATTCAGTTGTGACAAAATTGGAAAAATACTACCATGAAAATTCTGTTTCACATTGCTCTCCGGACTTCATTGGAAATCTGTTTGACAAAAATTGTAATTGACGATAGTATTTTTTTATTATATTTAAGCCCATGATGTCCTTGGACGCATTGGCAGCATCCTTAAAGATTAAAATTATTTTTTTCAGCAAAATAATTCACTCCAGTATTACTTCTCTTAGTTTGAGAAATTCGTTTATTTCTTTTAAATAACTTTCAGGATTTTCTTGATAATTGATCAATATGAACTTAAAAAATTGCTTGAATTTTGAAAGATTAGACTCTTTGAGTTTTTACTTGGGAAATTTTTTCGCCTAGATCAGTGGACTCATAGTTGCAGCTTTTAATTTCAAAATTGATCATTCCAATTTTTGGACATGCCTCCATTTTGATAAGTCTTTGATCTCGATTTTATATATATTCTTTCGTAATATGTTATTTTTTATATGATAAATTTATTTAAATTTAGTCATTTTATAAAATTTTAGATTAAACAATATGAAGGGTTAAAATTTTCTAGAATCTATTCATTGGCTTTATTAACTTAACATTTAAAAAATAAGTGATAATAGAAACTGACAGTTTATTCAGGACTGAAATCAAACTCTTATCAATTTTTTTCCCTTTATTTTGTTTTGTTGTAAATTTTTAAAATTGAAGTAATTATTAAATTATTTTAAAAAAAAATTTTAATTTGATTTATTATTTTAAATTTTATCAGTCAAATAAGAGAACAAAATTATTAATTGAAAACTTAGATAATGTTGAGAGTGAAAATTGAAGTCTTATTTTCGTACGGAAAACAATTCTGGATGTTCTTCTTTGAATAAATTTAATAAAGATACAAAAATGTTTTTATTTTTTAATTATTTTAGTTTTCGACCATTCAAAAATTCCATACCATCTGATCCCTAATTGGATTTATGAGCCAATATTGAATCAAGAACGTGGCAAGATTCTTAAAAAGAATAATAAAATAATTTATAAATTACTAAAAAAGGTAAAATGAATTTTAATAAGTTCCAGTTGATTATTATTTGTTTATTATTCAAAAAATCAACTAATAATATGACAAATATCCGCAATGTCCAATTTTTAAAGTAAATTTTGTGAATAGAAAAACATTAACAAAATAATTATATATCATTTTTGAAATCTTTCTTAATATTTTAAATAAGAGCTTTTAAATTTTAACGAAGAGCTATTTTTTGTTTAATTTACTCAATAAATATTCTATTACATCGAAAGAATTTGAATAATGTTTAAAAAATTTGATCAAGTTTCTAATTCAATATCAGATTTAGATGATCATATTTTTATTTAAAATCACTTTATAAAAATAGGCTCCGATAAAAAGGTTTTACATGTCCAAAACGCCAAAAAAAAAATAAGAATCGATTTTAAAGGTTTTTTTTAAATTGGATATTTATATTCATTGATCATCCATGCTTCTATTTATATAATGATTAAAAAAAATTATTTTTTATTTATTAGTTTATTTTTTATTTGAATAATGAATAAAAATGAAAATTAAAAAAAAATTTAAAGCAAAATAAAATTAAAAAATATAAATAAATATTAATAAGTTTAAAAAAATATGTAAATGTGAATAAATTATGAAAAATACATAAAAATCAAAGAAAAATTAAATGAATATAAATAAAATTATTAAAATGATAAAATATAAAAAAAGTTATATAATTATCTCATACCATATTTTATGCATTTTGGACTGCACAGTCACTTCTGTCGGTTCAATACGGTTCGGTGGACTAGTTTGACTCGGTTGACTCCTAAGTGACTTTGACTTACTTGGCCCTCTTGGTCGCTCAAGTGAGAGTAGAGAATCTTTTCGGACAGAGTCAAAGGACGGTTCAGTCGGTACTTGACCACGCTGAGAGTGGCGAGGGGGCATGTCGTTTTTGAAATACTCACTGTAGCTTAAAATAACTAAAGAAAAAATTTTTATTTTAAATAAAAATTAAAAAATGACAGAAAAATCAAAGTTTGATTTTTAAAATTTTGTCGAAGAAGTTTTTTATGGAAGTTTTATTCTCTTCTGTTAAAAAAAAATGTGAAAAAACTCAAATTATTTGTGAGCATTTTTAATACCTATCATAGTCGCAGTAGTAGTTAAGTGAAAGTTTAATAAATAATTTTTTATGATTTTTGAGCCTCATCAGCGTTTTGTTCACATAACAGAAAGCTCTAATTTTCATAAATTTCCTAACGGTAAACTTACTTAAAAATTTTAAGCATCAAAAATAATTTTTAAAAAAATTTAATTTATTAAATCATTTATTTACAAATTTGGAAAATCAATTACAAAAATATTTCTAGAAATTAGCTGCACATAATTTGAAAACATTTGAGCTTTTTTTCAAAAGATAATTCTGATTGTTCAACAATTCGATTAACTGATTGACACTGTGTACACCTTTGATTTTTAAATTTGATTTCTTGAAAAAAAAAAATCTTAAAAAAAAATAAAAAGAAAAAAAATTTAATACTTCATAAATATCTTTTATTAGATCAAATGTAAACTCCTCACTTTTTTGTTGACTAGAAACTTTTTGAAGCAAGCTCACAAATTGTTTGATCATCGAGCTTTTACTTGAGCCAGAACCATTTAGAGAACGAGTGAAATCCAAAATTCCGTTCTCATCCTCATAATAGTCAATCATGCTTGCTTTCATAATTTCGATTACTTCAAGGGCATCATCTCTGGAGCATTCGCTCCTTAGCTCCATTTTGGCTCTTGCTTGGGTCAATCGAGTCAATGATTCCAGTTGCCGCATTGTTATCGGATTACATCCATTGCTTCTTTGGTTTGTCTGTCTTAAATGGATATAAAATGATCTCATCTCCTCAGCTGCCTCTGTACCAATAATTGGCTCACAAGTTCGTTTGGCAAACATTATATACTTTGATGATTAATTTTACAAGAATAAATATAATTTTAATTTTAGCTGAAAAAAAATAAAACTTTTCTTAAAATTTTGTGAGGAATTGGATCAATGTCTTCATTTGGTAATAATTTTAAACCTTGAGCAAGAGCTCCGGCTCCATTATCAACAATAGAAGTATTGGTCATATTTAACCGGATTGATCTGCTATTGTCTAATCTTTGCTTGCTTTTCAAATTTAAAATTTAAAAAATTTTAGAATGAAATTTTCTAAAATCTTTACTCATTTGTATTCGCATGAAGAGACATTATGTGACTCGATACCATTTTGTCAAAATCTTCATTTGGCCTGTCTAATAGAATAAAAAGCAAGTCAAATCTTGAAAGTAAAGGTCCGCTAATTCTAGAAAAAATTATTTAAAAAATAAATTAAAGGGGATTTATCAAATTTTGTTTATTTTTTTTATATGATCAGTATTTTTATTAAATGATTAGTACATAAAAATAAAAATGAATAGTAAATAAAAATAAACGATTAGTAAATTACAGATAAAACACCAGTAAAAAATAAATAAATGATCGGTAACAATAATTTTTATTTTATTTTATTTATTTATAATTTTTATGCAAGCATAAAATAGAAAAGAAAAAAAATAATTTTCAAAATATATGTTTTTTTTATTTTTTTTTCAAACTGAATTAGAAAAGCATGAAAAAATCAGTTATCTAATATTTTAAGTCATAGCCATTGTTGTAATTTAAATTTTTTTAATTTTATTTCTTAATTTAATTTTTGATTTTTATTTATAATTTTTTTTGTTAAATTCTTATTGTATTTATATCAATTACTTTTGACACTAAAAATTTGTTAATTCAACTGATAACTATTTCTGTCCTTAAAATCAAAGGCTTTTTCTTTATTAAAATTTATCTTTTTAATTTTTTAAATCAATCATTTTTTTCTATTTTTTATTAACAATAACGAAACCAAAATGTCTTTTTTAGCATTTCTTTGATTTTTAGGAATAAAATTATGTATCATAGATTAAATTTTTATTATGTCTCTATCAGAGTTGTTTAAAAGTGCCAAATTAAAGTTCGGACTTAGACTTTCTAAATAAGAATAAATTAAAGACTTTGGCTCAAACTTTTGAAAAAGTCAAGTCCAAGTCCGGACTTGACTTGAGACTTATGACTTTAAACAACTATGGTCTCTATTTTAATGATTAAAACATGAAACCAGCATAGCATTTATTTGATTATTACCAATATTAAATAATAAAATTATTTACTGTTAAAAAATTATTTTTACTAAGCAACCGTAATTAATATGCTGATCATTTCAATAAAAAACTGAACAATTAAATAAAAAAATATTGATAATTTAAATAGCAGCTTAAATTAAATAAAAAATTAAATTTTTATACTTTAAATTCTCAGCAACAGTCTTCGACTTTTCATAGTGTCCACCACAAGGATTGGCAGCTGCAAGTACTGTAGTCTTGCATGGCAGACTGCAAACTATTCCACCTTTGGCAATCGAGATACATTGTTGTTCCATGGCTTCCAATAAAGTTTGTTGCTGACTTCCCATTTTGTCAAATTCATCAATACAACAGCAGCCATTGTGAGCACAAATCAAGGCACCAGCCTCCAAGGCAAAGTCATCGCCACCATCTTTTGATAATGATACTGTGAGACCAGCAGCTGTTGTCGAATTTCCGCATACATATACTCCTCTGGGTGATACATTCGCACATGCTCTTAGAAGTTGACTTTTTCCCAAACCAGGATCACCTACAACTAAAATATGCGGATCACACCTGACAGCCACTTCTGTTTTATGCAGTTTTTTTGAGCCACCAAATAGACCGAGCAACAAACCAGCTTTGACCAACTCATGTCCATAAATGGTCGGACACAATGAATGAACAATGGTCCTTTAAATTTAAATTGTTAACTGAAATATACTTGAATAATCTTGTAGTTTTCTTAGCATTTATCTTTAAAAGCAGAATTTTTTTTTCATCAATAAATATTTAAATTTTTAAAAAAACTATTTTCATTTGTAAAATATGAATAAATAAAATAATTCTTTCATTACTTAATAAATAATTAATAAAAGATCACTTTTAAAATAAACAATAAACTTAAGTAACAAAATTTTCAAAAAAAATTTTCGAATTTTGAAGATGAAGTTTAAAAAAAAATTTAAAAAAAAGCTAAAAAACTTTCTGAATGCTAAAGAATGATCTTCAAAAAATAAAGTTATTTCATAATAATTCTTAAAATATTATTTATTTATTTAAATTAAACCAAGAATTTTGTATGTGCTTTTCGAATGCCAACCGAATCGAGTCTCCAGATTTTCTTTTTTTTTATTTCCGAGGTATTGTGAATTTCAAATACAAATTGAACAAAAATTCTTCATTTTTTGATAAATAAAAATTTAAGTTAATAAAAAATACTAGAAAAAATACTGCAACATAGTGCAACATACTTTGTTGCACCTTTGTAATCTAAAATGAAATTTTTATTTTATTTTTTTATAATAAATCAAACCAATAATCAATTCAATTCTTATTGATGTTTTATTTTTTGTTTTTTTTACATCAGAAAAATTATTTTAGACAAAAAAGGTCCAACAAAGTATGTTGCACTATGTCGCAGATTTTTTCTAATACTTTTTACTAACTTTAATTTTTATTTATCAAAAAATGAAGAATTTTTGTTCAATTTGTATTTGAAATTCACAATGCCTATTTCCGAGAGAGTAGAAAAAATTAATAAAGCTTCGTCCGAGATAACTAAGAGGAGAAGAGAAGGAAAAGTCTGGTTCTTTAGAGGGCAAAATATACCTGAACAAGAAATTAACTATTAAGAAAAAATATAAATATGTAATCTGATTTTGATCAGAAAAAATGCTTTTTGATGAAAAATTAAAAAGGAAAAGTAAAATGCAGGAAAAGCATCCTCATTTAATTATGCTATAAAACTTTTATAAATCCATTAAATTTTTTTTCTTTACCTAAAAACATTTTTTTCACTTTTAATAGCTTTAAAACTTTCCAAGTCATTTAGTGTAAACTCCATATCTTTGATATTTTTTGTTGTTTCGGCTTCCGAAGATGTATTACCTTGAATTGATGTCACACTAATATAAATGACAAAAGTACACTTTTCTTTATTCGAGCGTCCAGCACCGACTGTCTCCAAATTAAGTGCTTTGATAATTCCATTAACTGTGATCAAATCACCTGGCATACAAACACCGGTCAAATCTTCATATAATTCGCATTCTATTGTTCGCGGAACTCGACCACTTTCAGCATCCTTTGGATCCAGGATTACTTCTTGGAGCCTTATTTTAAATAAATAAAATTTTTGTTCAAAACTTAAAAAATTTTATCAAAATTGTTCTACTTCATTGTTTGCCATTCGACAACTTTGGTCATCAGATTTTTGTACAATGGAGCAAAATTTTTTGAATTACAAGATTTGTTCGCACACCGAGTTGGGTATTTGTACTTACCGTCAACCATAGCCATTTGCTGATTAAAAAAATAGAAAAAAAAATAAAAAATATTTAAAATTTTTGTCTCACAAATGTAGAAGAGCATTTATTGCATTCGAAGGCCAGTCTTTTTACAAATGGTTTTGCATTACTGACCCTTACCACTGTGCCCACAATGCTTACAAATTTTTCAAACATATTTGATTTTAAATTTTTTATTTTTGTTCTTGGGTGAAAATTTAAAATTCGCGCCTTAATTGTCGGTATTTCATTTGTGGTCTCAAAAGAAGCCAATTCTTTCTGATAATCAATATCTATAATTGACTCATTTACACTAGACATGGTCGATGAGGACATTTTTTCAGATCGAAATTTTTCATACAAATCAGTAAATCTTTTCAGTATAAAATTATGAATCGCAAGACCAAAGCAATTGAGGTAAAATTCCGGTCTGTGTACAAAGTCTTCTTTAAAATTCGGAATTTTGGAAGCTAATACTAAAAAAAATTTTAAAATTGAGCGAGTTTAAATCTTTTTTTTGTTTAATTACTTTCATTACTGACCAGCTTATTGTAATCAAAATTAAAAAAGCCTTTCTCTTTTATTTTATTCTTTTTTATCAATAAATAAATATGACAAAAAGTAGACTTTAAATTTTAAATTTACAATATCGAATTGATCTCTAATATTAAGAACTAGATCGGAGAACCCCAGAATTGTTTGATGAGTTTCAGAATTATCTTTAAATTCTGGAAAAAATTATTTGAAGAAAAAAATTTTTAAAAGTTGGATGCTCACTTTCTTTTGGAAAATATAAATTCCACATTGAATAAGGACAGTCCGGGTCTTCTTCGATTAGAAAATTTTCATCATTTTTAACTTAAACAAATCAAATAAATTTCTGAAATAAAAGGCTTTATTTAAATATCTTATACCTGTGGAATCAAAAATGATTCCAGTTGTTTCAGACTCGTCATCGTAGTCATTTTGTGTGGAAATGGGAGAATTATTATACAATTTTTTTGAATTAAAATTTTTATTTTTGTTAAAATTGTTGTAATTTTTTCGACTGCCATAATTATTGTTTCCGTTTGAAGAAGAAGAATTTTCGCCGCCAGGATTATCAGCATTTTCTGAATTGGTTGAATTTTTTCTATTTTTATTATTGTACCAATTTTTTTTACCAAACCAAGGTTTCTTATTACCAGAATTAAAATTTTTGTTTTGATTATTCCAGTTTCTATTCGAATTATTACTCATTTTAAATTTTGAACCGTTTTGAAAAATCAAAGTTAAAATTTAAAAAATTCAAAAGCAAAGGTTAAATTTATTTTGTCTTTTAATAAAAGTAAGAAAAAAACATCACTTTACTCGGCTTTGATTCTGTACCATTTATTTTAATAACATTTAAAAAAAATTTAAATTCAGATCACAGAAAAATTTATAGCAAAAATTATTTATTATTTTCTAAAAAAAAAAAAATATTTATTTAATTATATATAAAAAAAATAAGACAATTAAATATTCACCTATTGTATAACTGCAACAAACCAATGCTTTCTTTATAAAAAAAATATGAATACAAAATTTTTTTTAAGATCAACTCATTTTAAAAATAAAATTTGAATTTTTTAAAACAAATTATAAAATGACCATTAGGAGTTTTTCGGATGATAGTGTTCGCGAAAGAAGCGAAAAAGTAAATTTTTTAGACACCCAAAGATTTTAAGAGAAATAAACTCATTTTTAGCTAAAATCATTGGAAATGGTTAGCAATGAATTGTATTTGGACTTGATTCCAGAGGATATGAAAACCGAAAAATTGAATAACATTTACTTTAAAGTTTTTGGAATGGAGACAATGGACATATATTTACAGAGGGATATTTTCAATACCAAATCAATATTGATTAGTGATTTCAGTTCAAATGGATTTTTCTGGGGACAAAATGAAGATGAAGGAGTAACTAGGAAAAGAAAATTGGATAAAATTTTTAAATTATTTTAAATCAAGTTATCAAATCAATTTCGTGATTTGTACGACATGCTCAATAAAAAAGAAGAAAATGAACTGAAGCCTTTGGCTGATTTAAAAATAAAATGGTGCATTGCTGAATATTGCGGAGAATGGTTTAGAGCTTACATAGACAAAGTTTTAGACAATGATAAAGTTCAAGTTTTTTTCTTTGACTATGGCACAACTGCAATTGTTGACTATTCATGTACAAGATTGGAAAATAATGACACGGTTTGGGAGCTGCCGCCTTTAGCAATGCCATTCGTACTAAAGGGTAATTGATACAAATAAAAAACTTAAATAACACTTTAGTATTTAGACATTACTTTGACTAAATTCTCAAAATTCAAAAAAATGCAATACTCAATTTTGCATGTAAAGTCTCTTCAATTAATCGAAGACGTAATGTTTTTAATTAATTTTCAAATACCAACTAAAATTTTTGCTTTAAAACAGAGTTTCATTTTTCAAGTCGAATTGATGGACTCAAAAGGAACTCCACTCATGGAATTGTTGTAAAAATCAATTTTCTATTTTTTTTAGTAAAAAATTCGACATCAACCAAAACTTTTTTCCATTTATGATTGTAAATTTGTTAAAAATAAACAATGTTTCGCAATTTTTTTTTCAATTAAAATTTTATCACTATTTCTAGGAGTCCAGTTTGTATTTGTATGTTCCAAGCCTAAAAATAGTTGCATAAAATAGATTTTTTTTTAATGAATTTAAATAAAATGAATTACTGATCTAGAAAAATTTACTTGAAAATAAAATAAAAATCACATTAAAATATATTTTTTAAGTCTTTTCATTTTATTCTTGAAAAGTAATCCTTGAAATTCTGTTATGGATGTTATTGTAAAAATCTAAAAAAATGTTTAATTTTTAAAATCACCAAAATCATAAAATAAATAATGTATAAATACTTATTTTAAGAATAAATCAATAAAAAATGAAATTAAATCCTCAAAAGCCATTTTAAATATAATCATTTTATTCTTTAATTATTTTTATTAATTTGCTGCTTTTGAGGTGTTTTTTTTTCTTTTTCGAAAGAAAACATTAAATATTCTTAATATTGGAAAAAAGCTTCATAAAGCCATATGTAAGTGATAGGATTTTCACTTTGATCAAGCTTAATCAATCTTTTTTATGACTACTTTTAATTAGACAATACTTTATAATTCGGCAACAAAAATAATGTGCTTGTGGTTTTGAATTTGGATTAGTCTTGGCTTCCATGATTTTTCTAATTTTCATTCACTGTTCCATGTTTAATTTTTCCAATATTAGTCAAAATTGTCTCTACTGCTTCATAAAAATCAAACTTGGAATCAAATTATTTAGGATCATTATTTGATTTCAAATTAAGCAAAATTTTAAATTTAAAAATTAATAATATATTTATATATATTATTATAAAAAAGCAAAAATAAAAATTCTAAAATAAATTTTATTTTAATTTTTTTTCCAAAATTTTCTAAAAAGTATCTCTAATAGTCATTTTAATAAAAGTTTAAAGGCAAATAAAGTTTTTATTTAAAAATTCTCAAATCGATAAAAAGAATTTTCGGCTTTAACAGGCCCATTTTCCACCACACGCGCCAACTCTACCACCCCATCCAGCGCCCCATTTTCCCCAGCCTCCACGACCCCATCCCAATCCACCTCGGCCCCATCCACCATTCCAAAGACCTGCGCCACCACCACCCCAGGCCTGGGTCATAGCTCCACAGAGCATTCCAATTATTGCTAATAGTAAAAACGATGGAAGATTCAGTTTCATTTTTTATAATTTCTATAGAAAAACCATTTTTTTCCATGCTTAAATAGTCAGATAGCTATTCCAAATGAAGAAAAAAGATATGTCGTAATTTGGTATATTCGGAATTGGAGATATTTAAAATTAGGGATTTTTTATTTTTATCTTTATTGTTTTTAAAAAAGGAACAAAACTTAGTATCGAAATCAAGCTCTTTTTTTAACTTTGAAAAAAATAAATAATGTTTAGACAAAATTTCTAAGATTAACAATTTCGTTAACGATTTAATTAAATATTTGGTTTCTATTAGAAATAAAATTTCTGATTAAAATTAGCTAGTGATAAAAATAAAAAAATCTAAATTTATGATAATCAAAATTTAGAGTTGACTTTAGAAAAAGTGACAATACTAGTAATATTTTTAGTCATTAAATGAGTTTTTTTCCCAGCCGAAACAAACTCACTTAAGCTAAATTACAACCAAAAAAATGTAAAAATTTAGGATGTCAAAGTTAGGCAATTGTTTCACAGGGCTATGCTAATGTTTTTATTGAAATCTCAATATCCTAAATTTCTTTAATTAAAATATTTAATTTTATCGAGCATTTAATGATGTATCAATTCAAAGAAATTTTATAAAATAAACAAAATTAATATAAAATATTTTACATTTGACAGAAAAATAGTCATAAAATTTTTCTTCATAAAAATTGTGTACTAACTTTATAGAAAAATATTTACAAACATACATAAAATTTAATAAAAGTTTATCAATTTAAAGTTGCTTTTTGGAACAAATTCTAAATTTATTTGCAAAAATAATAACTAAATTAGATTAGATTTTTTAGTATATTTTAGGAAAATTTTTTTTTCAATTTATTATCTATAAAAAATTACGAAAGATTATTATTATGAATAAAAATTCTACGATAGATTTTCAATGAATTATTTTTCTTTATTTTTCCATCAAAAATTACATTTAAATTAAAATAATTCTATTTAAAAAAATTCGAAAAATTGAACGTTCACCATGGTTTTACAAAGGCAAATTTTCTTGGATATTTTTTAAATAAACTTAAGGCCTTAAAAAACTTAAAATAGAAAAAAATCTAATCAATTTACCTTTGGCGGTAAGGATATGGGTCCGCTAAGCATTTAAAATAGGTTTTAGACATAAAAATATTTATTTTGGTCAAAAATGAAACAAAACGTGATTTTTTTTATTACAATTTTGATCTTTTTGATAAGTTTTAAGCTCATTAGGTTGAAAAATTACCAAAATATTAAGTGGTCATTTGAAATATGATAAAAAAAGCTTTTGAACGGACCATTCGATCTTTAAAATTCAAAAAGATTATGCTTCAAATTTTAAAAATTTTACGCAAAAAAATCGAGTTTTAGATTTTTTATAATTATAGTCCCATATCTTTTAGATTTATATTTTTAATTTTCTACCAATTCTGTCTAAAAACTTTTAAAAAAATGTAAATCGATTTTTTTAGATTAAAATGTTGAATTTTTTTTTATTAAATAAAGTAAAGTGAAAGAGCTCCAGTCATATTTTAAAATTAAAGTTACACTTTAAAAAAAATCTAACAAATCTCGACTTTTGTTGATAAATTTAGATTTTTTTCATGAACAAATATTTTATTTCAAAGACTTGTTGATAATTAAATAAAAAAATAATTTCAAATTAAATTTATTATTTTAAATTAAATTATATCAATAAATGACAAAAAAAAAATGAAAAGTTTAAAAAAGACAAATTGTAATAAATATAAATTATTTTTTTAGGTGTTTTACTTTTAAAATTTTTTTCAAAACTCATAAATAAATTCGATTAAAAAAAAAAAAGAAATTAATCTTTTTCTCTCTATCCCAAATTATCTAAACTCAATTTTTAAACTTAATTTAAATCAATGATAAAAAGGGAAAATTTAAAATGCTTTTAAGAATGTTTTTAATCGCTCGGTCAATTAAAATTTTACACTAAATGAATATTGTAGCTTGTCTCGGTTTACATGGATTCAAATTCATCGATTCTCTTCTTGGTATTTCCTTGTCTGATTTGTTTCAAAGTCTTGTACTTGTCCCGACCTTCTTTCAAATTATCCTGGTGAATGCTGTCCTCTTTAGTCTGCTTTTTGGGGTCTCTAACTTGGCTCAAATCTCTTCTCAACTCTTCCAATTGCTGCTTCATCTTTTGGTTCTTGTCCACAGCTGGTTCACGGTATTGCTCCGGAGGCAATGACTCGTTTAACTTTAGCTCGATTCCATTCTCGTTTTTGACCTCATCGTCTTCATCATGCTCATTGTCGTCGGCGTGCAAGTGATTCGAAATGGACGAAGAACTGGCTGAGCCGTTCGCATTGAAGGTCTGATTGCTGTTTTGTTGTAACAACGATGAATGAGATGAACCATTGCTACTAATAACTGCTGCATTCAAATTTTTGGAGGTGACATCGGCCAGTTTTCGCTGACTTTCCTCCACCTTGCGATGGGCATTCAGCAATTCTTCTTCCAAGCGCAGGGCTTCCTCTGTCTTTCGCTGGGCTTCCTCGGCTTTTTCTTCAGCCAAGCGACGAGCTTCTTCAGCTGCAGAAGCCTTTTTTAAAAATATTAAATTTATCAAAGAACTCTTAAAAACTCAAATCACAATGCAAAATTTCAAAATCAAAAACAATCTCATTATCAAGCAGTTTAAATGGTTTCACTTTGTTCAATAGAAAAATTTTATTTTTTTGAAAAAAATTTTAATTCTTATTTTAAATAAAATCAAATATTGATTTTTTGAATTTTTTTTTGCATTGTAAAATTTCATACAAAACTTTCAGTGCATAAATGAAAACTTTTTTAAAACTTTTGTTCTAAATGTAAAAGAATTGTTCTGTAAATGAAAAAAAGTGAAACAAATTTTGTTTCACTTGCTGCGGAAGTCTGCAAAATTTGTTTTATTTAAAAGTATTAAAAATAAAAAATTTGCACATATTTTGCAGACTTGCGCAGTAGGTGAAACAAAATTTGATTCATTTACAGAACAAATTTTTTTAAATTTTGAACAAAAGTTATAAAATTTTTTTATTTTTGTATTGGAAGTTTTGTATGAAATTTCACTATGCTATTTTTTTTTTTCAATTAAATGTTAAAACTTTAAAAAACTGAATTAAATCATAATTATTTTTTTCAAAAAGCCAAAATTGGTTCTGTTAATTGTACATGGTTGTTTAAAAGTCATAAAGGACTTTTGAAATTTTATTGAATTTTTTTTTTTAAAAAAATCTTTTGACTTGATTTGATTCACTTGATTTGAAAAATAAATTTTTAAAAATAAGTATTTTCCATTCAATCTAGTTATTAAGGCGATCATTTTTATTTCAAATTTTTGAAATGACATTTTCAGAAAAAAAATTTCAAGTCAAGTCAAAAGACTTTTAAAAAAAAATTTCAAAAAGACTTAAAAATGACTTTTTTTTCTGACTTTTGCCCAAGTCTGAAATTGTTTCACTTTATGCATTGAATGTATCAGCTAGATCCATCCTGAACAATTACCAAATAAAATTTAATAAAAATGTTATGCCGGAAAAACATCCTTTCTGTTTCATTAATTTCTCTTCAATTAAATTTAAAAATGAATAAGTTTTTTTAGAATAAGGTTGCATTATTCTTATGGATGGGGGCAAATATTATGCCAGTAGAATATTTTTCAATTTTATTTAGTTATTTAATAAACATATTTGTTAGATTAGAAAATAAAGATTAAAATATAAAAAATCCAAATATTTATGGAACCAATTTTGGGATTTAAAAAAAAAAAAATTTTTAAAAAATTTTAAAATTTTTCTACGTCCAAATAAATAATTCAAGCAAAATTATAGAACGAAAATAAAAACAAAAACTTCCAGTCAAATCTTACACTTTTCTTAATAAAAGGAATATAATCGGAACTAAATGAATTACTAATACTTAATTTAGGCTTTAGTTCGAATTTTTTAATTAATTTTTTCTGTGACAAAAAATTTTAAATGTGAATAAAAATTATTTAAAAAAAAATAAAAAATTGTATACCATTCTCTCCCGTTCTTCCTTTTCCAAATTAGCTTTTTCCATGGCTCTTTTTTGCTCTTCCTCGGCAGCAACCCGCTCCTGTTCCAGGCGAATTCTGTCCTCTTCGGCTCGCTTTCGCTTCTCCTCGAGCTCACGTGTCAATTGTGTTTGTTCTTCCAATGCTAAATCAAAACAATCAAACTCGGAGCTCATTTTTGGCTATTCAACTAAGATTAATGTGTGTGTCCTAAATGAGCGTTTATATAGATCATTAGGAAAATATTGAATTAGTTGAATAGCCAAAAAGTCTTTGTAATTATTTACCTTCTCTAGCTTTGTTTGCCTCCTCCTCTAATCTATTTAATTTCTCCAAAAGTTCATTCTTTTCTTTCTCGGCCAACTCTCGAGCTTGTCTCTCTTTTTGCAAAGTTTGTCTTGAGGAAAAAACAATCAAACAAACAATTAATGACCTAATGGACTTAATTTGTTGTCTTACCTTTCTTTTTCTTTAAGTAGCTTTTCCTCTTTGGCCTGGGCCTTCATTTGCTGCACCTCGATGCTGTCGTCTTTGCGACGCCTCATGTACAGCTCGTGATTGCCCATGCACAACGCCAATATGCGCTTGTTTATGCGCAATCTGGACGCAAAAAATATAAAGTCCGATGACTTGCGGTCAACTGGCTTGATTGTGAACTTTTTGTCATTGAACGAAATGTTGCGGATTTCGCTCCATGGAAAGCCAATTCTTGGCGTAAGTCTAAAAAAAAATTTGTCAAATTAATTTCCATAAATAAATGAATTTTTTTCCTAAATAATTTAATTTCAAAAAAATCTACAAAAATATTTCTTCTATTTAATTTCGATTAAATCGAGTTTTTTTTTTTTTTAAAGTTTAACGAAAAAAAATTTAGAATTTAATTGAAATATTAAAAAAAAATATTGAATTCGTTGAAATTAAATTAATTTTTTTTTTAAACTTTAAATTTAATAAAAATATTTTTAGAATTAACTAAAATCTAAAAAAAATATTTCCAATTTAATTACTAATAGATAAATTGTTTTTTCAAATCTTAAGTTTAATAAAAAAATTAGAATTTAATTTCAATTAAATTTAATTTTTTTTTAATTTTAATTAAGAGAAAAAAAAAAAATTTATAGAATTTAATTTCCACCAAATCTTCAATTTTTTTTAAAATTTAATAAAAAATTTTGAAAAAAAAATTTCAATTTGGTTTCAATAAAAACTAAAGAAAATTTTTTTTTCAAATTAAAATTTAAAAAGTTAATTAAAAAAAAAAATTAAAATTTTTGTTTACTTGTCCTCTTTTTCATAAATGTTAAGACCGAGAGCATCGACGCCCAGCCACAAATCAGTGCCTTTTTTGTTCTTAATCTCAAAATAGTTAACACCGTACATTTCGAGGTCTTGAGCAATCTTTAAATATTCCATCATAGCTTCTTCTCTCAGAACACCAACATGCTCTTTGTACCAATTGATAATTCGGTCATGCCACTCGGATTCGGTGTATTGGTACTGATCGATCACTCTTAATAAAAAAGTTACATCAATTTAAATTAAACTTTTTATTATTCTTTACTTTTTTGGCAGTAGTTTATCATTAGCCAAAAATTCTTTGACATTCACGGCAGGGTTATAGTCGCCGTACTTTGCCTGCGTTGCATACGAGGCCAGTAGAACACACGTCTCAGGTGGACAGTAGATTTCTTCGATCAAAATGGACTCTTTCACTTGAAGAAAAAACATGCGCAAAGTAATGTCTTGGATAATTTCTTCGCTGGCGTCCTCCGGGAAGTATTTGGCCCTGAATTTGAACACCAGAGGACTCTCTTTGGATATGTCCTGGGACAACACTTTTTTGTTGAGCTTGAGCCATGTCAACAGACCCTTTGTGTCCTTGTACTGAAGACCAAAGTACCAAATTTCTCTCAAACCAATAGTCTTGACCACCTGGTCGAACAGCTGCTTGCCAGTGGTCGTTTGCTGAATGGAAAACTCCAGCTCAGCGTCCATGGTAATAACGCGCACATTTACCGGCTTGGGTGGCATTTTTTTGTTCAGCTCTAAATCAAAATTGCTAGAAATAAATTAGTGGAAAAAAAGGAAATTTAGTCTTTTTTAAAAATTTAAATAGTGAACAGTCATTTGAATTGCGTGCATGGCTCGTTTCATAGTCAAGTCTTTACTTAGCAGCTAATTATTTCTTAACTTGCATGCATTTACATTTGATTAAAAATTTTTTTTTTTTTTTTTTTCAAAATCTTGCCATTAAAAAGTCTTCTCTAAAGTCTCACAACAGGTGCTACTCGAAGATAGATAATTATGTAACGCATTATTTGACGTAATCTAGCTCATTTTGGCCAAAGGAAAAATGTACTAGAAGAGAAGAAAGAGAGAGAGAAAAGAGTAATGCGTTTATTAAATTTCTAAGTTTGTCCTCAATTTGATCCGATTTTTCGAGTTTAATTAAATATTTGAATGCTTGAACGATAATATACCGTAAATTTTGGAATTTAGGTCGAATATTTTAGATGGATTAGTTAAAATAAAATAGAAACAATTTAATATCTTCTATTTCTTGCCACAACTTGTCCAGCTATCTTGTTTAATCAAAGTATTTATTTGAAATCTAATCCATCCATGATCTCGATTCGATTCTTAAGCACCTTTAATAAATCGCTCAGTGACAGCTGTCTACTTTATGTGCTAATCCACGGCTATTGTTTTCTTATCAGTTCACTTTTGGACAAAATGTTGCTAAAACAGCAAAAAGAAAATTTTGTCTCGACCAATTTCTTGTTCACCAATTTGGCTCAAAGACATTCCATGCTGAACAGTGAAGCAAAAAAGTTTTTTTTTGAAATAAATTAGTTTTGTCAGTTAGGTGACTAGTATTCATAAATTAAAAATTTCGTCTAATCTTAAATTTTAAGAAAATAAATTAAAATTTTCGCTTTTTATTCATCTCAATTGATCTATTTGTCCACATTTTAGATTTTTACTTACTTAAATTTAATTTAACTTTTTTTCTATCTAAATCTAAGAGAACTTCAGCTCTTTTAGAATTAAGAAAAATAATTATTTCAACTGATTTATTTATACTCTTTTTTGATATTTTTTCTGACGTTTTATCTGCAACTTCGATTATTCTTACTTTAAACTAATTTCTTTATTTTATTATTATTAAAACCATTCAACACGCGGTCAACAGGGGCTTTCATTCTAAGCTACCGCGTGGTTCTTCCCTAACTGTTATTTAAAAAAATTTATTTCAAAAATTATATAAAAGAAAATTAAATTAAATCATTTATCTCCTTATTTTTATATTTTTTGACGCTTTATTTATTCCTTCTTTAAAAAAATTTTAACTTTTTTATCTAAGAACAGAGATAGCCTAAGCTTCTTTAAAAAAAAAAATAATTTCTTTATTTTATTATTATCAAAAACAATCAACAAGAGGGGGTTCCATTTTAAGCTATCGCAGGGTCTTTCCTTAATTAGTATTTTAATAAAAAAAATTAAATCTTTTAAAATTATATAAAAAAAAATTAATTTAAATACACAAAAAACTAAAATTTCAATTGATATTTTTATTCTCATTTTAAACTTTGACATTTTATTTCTCACTTCTTTTAACTTTATTTTTTTTTAAATCTGAGAAAGCTTTAGCAATTAAAAAAAAACAATTTCATGAATTCAACAAAATAAAATACATTCAAGATAAAATAAAATAAAAATTATTATCTCAATATATCTATTCATCCTTTTTTTGTAATTTCTTTTGACATTCTATTTTTTCTTTTTCTTAATCAATTTTAGCTTTAAATTGAATTTTTATTAATTTTTTTTTAACTTCTAATTTTTTAATCTTAAATAATTGCATTATCTTCTAATTTGTAAATCTCTTTCGAGCTTTCACTCTTTCAGAATAAAAAAAATCAGTTTGAAAAGTTAAAAAATAAATTAAAAAATTTAAACTCCATATTGATCTAATTGTTCTTTTTTTTTATTGTTTATTTATTTAAATTTTTGATTCTTTTCATCTAAATCCGAGAAAAAATCTCAATTTATTCTCTACAAAAATATACCTTGAACATTTTCAATTTTTTTTTATTCTGAAAGAGCTCAAACTGAAGCCTAAAGAATAAAATAAAAATAAAATATTTTAAGAAGAAAATTTTTGGGACAAACACAAGTGTGACAAGAGTCTGAGACTAGATGAGAAAATTGATAGATTTAATACAGCTTTTATACACTTGAATGCTGTGTGAGAAAAAAAAAACAAAAAATAAACTATTTAAGTGTTTTTGATTTGATTTGAAACAAACTTGGATACTTCACGGTAAATAGGTTTTAAGTTCGGATCTGTGAGAGATCATGTCTGTAGGTATACCAAGTCAATTTTGAGCAAAAACAAAAATTGAGGAAAATAGGTCTTAATTGCATTCTAAAATCCAAATGTGTGTACATAGCCAAGGGTCTTTTAGTTGTTTGTTTAATCTAATCATCTTAGAGCTAGATTAAAACCATATACTCGAGCTAAATGCCAATCTAAACAAAAAACTCGGAAATAAAGCGCTGCATGTCCATTCGAAGCGCCAAACATTTCAAGTCAAAATGAAGAATTGTGGACAAGTAAAAACTCTTTTTATTCTAATAGCTTTCTAAATGAGAGATCTCTAATCTTTTGGATAAATCTTTATTTTCCAAATATGCACAACCTAATCAATTAGTTATAATCTTTTTTGAAATAAAGAGCGAAAAATAATTCTTGTCGTGTTTATGCAATTAAAATGATCTTAAAGTAAGCCAAAATAAGGACAATAATGGACCATTTAAATCCTTAATTACTTGCCTAAAACAAGCACCTTAATCAAGCTCCTAAAATATGTTTTCAAATCATCCACCTATCATTTAGAAATGCTAAGAGTATCAATTTTAATTAGGCCTTAAAGGTCATATGTTTGCCATCAAAAATAATGACTCTTAGGATTCAAAACAAAAATGTTTTTTTGTCTAATGGATATCAATGATTGAAGATAGACAAATTTAACAAACTCGGCTAACCGAGTCGAATAGAATAAATGTTTGCTGAAACGCTAATTTACCGTTTGCCAAAAGCCTCCCTTTGAAAATTGGTAAATTATTCTACCAATTTTTTAAATAAAATTTTCTAATTTTTTTTTCACAATTACGTGGTTTTCAGACTAAAATTAGAATTTTTTTAAGTTATTAGATCCTTGATGTGAAAGCTTTAAAATCTTATTTGAAAATTAAATTAAAATTTTTATGAACATATTGAAGAAATGGTTGGTTTTTTATTAAAAAATATTTTTTTAATTAATTAGATAAAATTAACTTAAACTCAATCACTTCTTGGAACAATTTTGTTTAAACGAAGGAGAAAACCCTAAAAAAAAAATTAATTGGAAAATTTGGAATTGTTAAAATAAATTTAACTTTAAAAAAATTTGAAAAGTTTATTTTGAAAATTATTCAAAAAAATACTCCATCAATCCTGATATGATTTTTTTTGAGTTTTAGTCTTTTAGGTAAGAGCTTAAAAAATTCCGAAGAATTAAATTTAAAAATATTGACGAAATGTTTGACTTTTTGTAAATAAATTTTCCATTAACTAATTTTTTTAATTAATTATGTAAACCTTAACTTTTCTTTAATTTTTTATTCTAACTCGAGGAATTTCTTAGAATAATTTTGTTTAATCGAAGGCAAAAGCCCTTTAAAATAAAAAAAACTATTAATTGGAAAATTTCGAATTGGTAAAATAAATTTAACTTAAAATTATTTAAAAAAAATACTACAAATAAATTTTGACTTTAAATTTTATATTTCTAAATAAATAATAAGAATGTGGCAGTTTTTTAAAAATTTTAATTTCGATCTGAAAAAATAGTAAAAAAAATTTTAAATTTCATTCCAAAGTCTATAAAAAAGTTTATATAAATAAAAAAGTTGCCAATTGCACAACCAGTCTCTTTTCTTTCTATGAACAAAATAAATTATTAAAACCTAAATCCTTTACTAAAATCTACAAATCTCTAGATAAATTTTGTTTTTAATTAAAATCATGATTGAAAATTAAACACTATCCGGTTTAACAAAGCCACTCGGAATGCTTATCTTATCACGAATGCACATTTGATGATAAATTTGTTAGAAGCTTTTTTTTTTTAAATTAAAATTACAGTAGATGCTTTTGAAATTCACTTTTTTGCCGCTTTCTACACATACTCAAATAAGCGTTACCCTTTTTCTAATTGTTTTACCTTTAATAAAATTTTGAAGCTATTTTCGTTTGTCGATTTTTTTAACCTCAATAGAAATTTATGTTATGAATGTAAATATATACCTGTTTGACATAAATGTATACATTTTATTATTTTTTTCTTTTTTAAAATGTATGCATTATGATTAATTTAGATTCATGTCTAACTTTTGTTGTTATTAGCATTTTCTATTCGTCCTAAAACAAAATTATGGCCCAAGTGTTGGCCGGCTTGAAATATTCAAATTTATGGAAAAGTAATTGACCTTTTAGAAAACAAATGAATCTCTTTTTTGAATAGCCTTGATTAGTTTTTGCATGCCTGGCTTCAATAATGTGTCCTAGTTTAAATTGCGGAATCTTTGTGCATTTTAATGCTGGAGTATTGAATCAAATTTTTGATGTTCAATTTGACATACAAAAAAGCCATAAATCACTAATAATGGGCCGGCAAATAAATTTTTTCTGAAGCCTTGAAATCAGAAATTTTTGATGAAACAAAAAAATTCACTCTTTATGTACTTTGATCTTCTAATAAAGGAAAAATAAAAAATTTCTTTCAGACAAAAAAGAATTGAATGTTAAATTTGAAAAAATTATATTTTATTTTTTCTATTTTAATTTTGAAATCAAACAAAAATCAAAGAACTTAAATTATTTTTATTTTTATTTTTCACCTGCCTTCGAAATTGTAAGGTAATTTTGAAAAAAAATCAAAATGAATAAGCTTTTTAAAGCAAAGTTAGAATATTTTTATGATAAATATTTTTTACGAAATTAATTGAACAAAATTTATGACAAAAAGATAAAAATATGAAAGCTGCATAAAAATAACCAAATAAATACATAGACAAAATTTAGAGGGTTTCTTAATGAAAACCCATTGGTATTTTATAGTGGTTGTATT
Source organism: Brachionus plicatilis (assembly GCA_010279815.1). Classification (NCBI taxonomy): domain Eukaryota; kingdom Metazoa; phylum Rotifera; class Eurotatoria; order Ploima; family Brachionidae; genus Brachionus; species Brachionus plicatilis. Next base: position 454,573 of record QEOQ01000487.1, read on the forward strand.
TGATAATTTAATACTAGGTGAAATTTTTGCCTTCATCTTCTTGCTTCATAGAAATTTTTTTACTTTTGACTACTTAGACAACTATTTTAAATAATTCAAATCAAAATTAACCATTAATCTTGAGATGAATGAATTTTGAGACCTTCCTTTAGAAAATAAATCTTAAAAACAATTTTTAAAGGATTTAAAAAATATTTTAATATTTAGTTGATAAATTGTAAAACTAATCTTGGCTAATTTTAGTTTTTTTACAAAAAAAAATTTGGCCTGCTTCATTAACAGAAGCATATAAAAATAATAATATTTTTTTTAAAAAAATAAATTTACTTAATGATTGTTCAAATAATTTTGAATCTCTGATTTTTGCCATGAAATAAAATTCTATTTTAGAATAATAAAAAATATTATCAGGTTTAATCATAAACCCGAGAGGAAAATTAAATTTTTTTTTAGAAATAGAGCTTTCACCGACAAAATTCTTTTTTATTTATAGGAGATTTTTAAATTGAAAAATATTTTCAAAAAGCCAATTTTTTTCAAATCCAAAAGAATCAAAATTTACTTTTCCAACTTTTTGTTCTCTTCAAATTAGGTCCCATTTAGTTAAGAGGTAAACTAGTTTAATTTTTTATTTCTAGTGGTTAGTAGAATTCAAAGAGATTAATTTTTAGGAATAATTAGAAACAATTCATTAAATATTTATTTAGCTAACTGTTTGATTTTTATTATTTGAATGAATTTTTATTTCGCATATTTTTAAACTCATCCCGTTTAGAAAAAATAAAATATTTAGGGATAAGTATGAAAATATTTAAAAATAAATTTTATCGCCACTGTCAAAGATTAAATTTTCTTTTCAACAAAAAAACAAAATGAATTTCAATCACAAAGATGATACCAAAAGTATTAAAATTGACTCAAACAATGGCTATAATCACTTGAACATTTGGAAAAGTGCAAAAATTAACATTGGGGTGATCGGTGATTCTACCGGTGAGCTAAAACAAATGTTGATGAATAAACTGACCAGCTATGGCACGGTTTCTTCTTCACATGATCTCAAATTCAACATTTACCATCACAGAAACAATTCCAAACTTCAAATATGGGACCTATCTCCGAATGCAGATATAAACAGTCTTAATTTCTTCAACTTTATTTCTTCTTTTGATATTAACAGCTTTGATCTGTTCATTTTGTTCCGCACGAACAATTTCAGCCAATTTGATCAAAAAATTTCGGAATACTTTGAGGCGGAAGGAAAAAAAATGTTTCTTGTGGGAATCAAACAAAATTTTCAGCTGAACATTTCTCCTCAAATTGCTCAAAAAGTCTATATCATTTCAGTGGATGATTTTTCAAGATTAAATGAGGATATAATAGATAATTTGCAAAGTGATAAAGTGGCTGCGTTCATTTTGAGCATTGATCCCTTATCACCTGAAATTATTGAAAAGAAAAGTGAAATTTTGAAAAAAAGATCGTCTAGTGTGTCAGTTCAAAGCAGCTTGTTTGGAACTTTAATTTCAGGACCTGGTCTGACCATCATTGCCGATGTGGCTTTACTCTCAGCTGAAATTTGGTTCTACAGAAAACAACTGGGTTTAACAAAAGAAAAATTAAATAATTTGTCCCAAGACAGCCGCTTAGCTTGTAAAAAAATAGTCCAAGATTTATTATCAAATAAATATGGATCCTATGCTTTACTCAAGGATGTTAATCAAATATCATATGCGTTGATCAAAATGATTCCGTCTATTTTGGCATCTGATGTTTTTGATTTAATCAAATTGGTGCCTATGGTTGGCACCGTTCTGCATGGTTCAGCTTCCATAGCAGCTTCAAAATCAACATTGGTTCAAATTATAGATGAGCTCTCTAACATTGCCATTCGTATTCAAAATTTAACTCAAAATAAGTAAATTTTTGTTTAAAAATAAATTTAAAGTAATTTATCGATTTTTTTAGTCTGATAATTTAGACATCAGTTTTAATTAGAAAATAAAATCTATTATTTGGTTCATTTATTCATATTGTGTGATTAAAAATATTTTGACTTGGAAATAAAAAAAAAAATTTTTAGAATTGATATTTTTTAAAATTATAATTTAAAAAAATTCATTATTTTTAATAATGAATTTCAAGATATCTATTCAAAATTTTAAAGAAAAAATCGCATTCGAATTATTTTGAAAAATTTTTTAAATTGCTCATTAAACTTTATATTATAAAGCTCTTTTGAATAAATTGCAATAAACAACAAGCTTTAGATTTATTGATAGTCAAAACCCAAGTAATTAAAATTTTCTTTTATTAATCCTAAGTATTTGTTGACTATATTTTTGGAATTAGTTTTAATTCCGGTATTCTCTTGCTACGAGATGCATTCACTTTAACCAGAAGTCACAATAATGATCAAAGAATCTGATTCTAAGAGCTCCATGTCCAATTAAGCATCAAAATAGGTGAAAAGACCTAAATCTGATATGTAGGCTTTAGCAATGAATTAAGAAATAAGTTTTCTGGTTTTGATGAAGCATTAAATGTTAAATTTAATTTTTGAATCAGAATTTAAATTCAAAATGAATCAAAAATATTAGGATGCTAAAAACAGGATTTTAGGCTAAGGGACAGAGTAAAAAACTATGAATTAAAAAAATTAAATTTAAAAAAAAATTTTATTTTTTTTGAATCTTGAAAATATTTTTCAATGACTTTCGTAGAAAGGGAAATCGATAAATGGAAAATGATTAAACTTGTAAAATTTTGAAAATCAAAAAAGAAAACAGAATTCATCATATGATTGACTTTCAAATATTTAGTTGGTTGTGCTAAAGTTGAGAAAAAAAAAGAAGAAAAATTATTTTTATTGTCCAAAAAAAAATAAAATAAAATTAAATTCAATATTGCATTGCCAAAACAAATGTGTCAAAAAATTTAGAAAAATCTTGAAGATGTTTATTGAAAAATTTCAGATATTAAAATTGCAAGTGTATATGATAATTAATTTCATTAAAAAATAAATTTCTAAGTAAATTATATGACTACTTAAAATAGAATCATTAATTAATTAATCCATAGATTGGAGCTTCTAGTCATTCAGTGATTTCAATCATATTGTACACATATAATACTACTTAATATGAATTATTTTTATTTTTGCTTTTTTTTTTAATTATATTTAAATTTTTATTTGCATCACACTTGCGGTATTTATTACATTACAATAAAAATATTAATAATAATATGCTATCAAGTCTTAATTATTAAATTATCTAATCAAGCACTTGTGATCCGTAAAAGTGATAGAATATATTTAATTTTTAGATTTTGAAAATTAAAGCTAAAGAATTATTTCTAGTTAGATTTTCTTTTTACAAAGGGCTAAAATTTTGCTTATCTACTTATTTTTTGTAATTATGCATTTTGCACCAATTTTTTCGGTAAAATATGTAAACAAAACATAGAATGTTCACCAAAAATTTCGAAATAATCTTAGATCAAAGTAGGAGTGTAATTTAAATCAAACATAGTTTTAGCGATTTAAATTAAAAGCTAAAGAAATTTCTTGTATTATTATTTATTACTAAATTATCATGTTTTTATTACCATCCAATTTTTTTTCAATAAACTGAATTTTGAAATTTGAATTGATTCAAAAAATGGTTGATTATAGTTGATAATATTTCTGGTTGATATTTTAAGAAAAATAAATTGTTTTAAAAAATTATATTTGAAAATGTTTTTATTCTAAATTATTTAAAAAATAGAAAATTCACTGAAATTCAATTTTTTGTAGAGACCTCATTTTTCAGATGAGATTTTTGTAAAAATTAAATTCTTATGAAAAAAGCTCTCTTTAATTTTGATGAAAAATTTCCAATTTAAATGTTATCATTTATTGCTCAATTTGTTGTGAAAAAAAAAATTAATTAAGGCTCATTTATTTTCCAGTAAACTAATAAAGGGTTCCGATCAAATTATAAACAAGATAAATTTAGTGCACAAAACATCAGCTAATACGAAAAATAATTATTCAATTTGAGTGCCTCTTGAATGAGCAAATTACGAAATTAAAAAAAAAAACGATTAATTCATTTTTTTTTACTTGATTGCTTAAAAACTTTTCTCTTATTAATAATTTAAAATAGACTTTTATCCTTTTTGTTGGAAAAATTATTTCGTGACTTGGAATCAATACACAATAAGTCTGATCAGGCTTTTTTCAAAAAATTGCAAAAAAAATAATTTTAATAAGCATATATATTTTCACAGTATAGATAGATTAAATTAGTTTTCAGAGCTTGTTTCAAAATGAAGCATTACTTCTCTTCCGATCTATTCTCTTCCTTCTTTGGATTTTCAAAAAAGAAAATGAGCTTCAAAAATCAATAAAGAATTTTAATTCCTTGTCTAAACATTCTAAAATTATAAGTCTCAAATTGGTTACTCTTTCATTATTGCTCAAGTATCAGTTTAATAATTAATGTGATTATTTTATTAAACCAAATCCCTAGCTGATAAGTATTGGCAATAATTTTTGCATAAATAAAAACTTCATTCATCTATTTAAATTATTCATAAGAGATAGTATTCAACTTTTGTTTGATCAGCAGAGGCCTAAAGGTTTTATTTCTAGACTCACTCATCAATTCTTTGAAATTATGATAATATCTATTTATTCAAATCACGTACCTTGAAGCCTAGTTTATCATTCTTTTAATAAATTCTCATTGAATGTCTGAAACAAAAAGATAAATCTTTATTTTCTATAAGAGAAAAAAAAAATTATTTTCCTTAATGGAAAATAATTTTTTGCTGATTAAAAATGCTAATAATTCTATAATCTCAAGGGCAATCAAAATTAAAGAAAACAGTCGGCAATTGACGGAAATTATGGGTACCAATTGAATGAAAATTAAAAAAGAAAACTCAAAAATCGACTATTAGGTAACAATTTTTAATAAAATTTAAAGCTTCTCTTTTAATTGTGACAATCTAAAATTGATGAAATCCAACACTCAAGAAAACACTGAAGAAATAGCAAAAAAATAAAGAAAAATTTAAGCAAATTTTTTTCTTTTTTTTTTAATTAAACTAAAAGTTTTTTAGCACATTGAATTTTTTGATTAAATAAATCAATAAAAATTAGTTCTAAGACTCGAACTTAAAGCCATAAATTATGTTCTATGAATTAAATTTTTGATTTATTAGCACGAAGGATTAGAACCAATTTTAATCAATTCAAAATAATTCCGGTATTACTTAATTAATTTAAATTGTATTAAAAGATAAAGAATTAAAACAAGGCAACCCCAGCAATGGCAAGTAACCAGATCACTGTGGACATGGATATTGAGAATCGAGTGATCTTGAATGTTGGAGGCACTCGATTCGAAACCTACAAGACAATCCTAAAAAAAATTCCAGCCACAAGACTTTCTCGACTGACCGAAGCATTGGTAAACTACGATCCAGCCACAAATGAGTATTTTTTTGACCGACACCCGGGAGTTTTCAGCCAAATACTGAACTATTACCGCACTGGCAAATTGCACTATCCAATTAATGTATGCGGGCCTTTGTTCGAGGAAGAGCTCGAGTTCTGGGGCCTGGACTCGAATCAAGTGGAGCCTTGCTGCTGGAAGACCTACACCAAGCATAGACAAACTGAGGAAACATTGGCTACTCTGGACAGACTGAACATAGATGTTGAAAAAACTACAAAACATGATCTGATGATAAAATTTGGATTTGACGAGCACACAGTCTTAAGTAATACAAAAATGGGATATTTTAACAGAGTAAAGCCCATTATTTGGCAATTGTTCGAAGAACCAAAGTCTTCTATTCCTGCCACATTAATAGCTTGCATTCAAATATCAATGATTGTTTTATCAGTTGTGATTCTCTGGCTTGAGACCTACACCGACTCCAAAGTAAAAGTGATCAAATTTGATCGCCAATATCAAAAATCAAGTAACATCACAGAAGACCAATTTGAGTCATTTCGAATGATTGACAACAACCTGATGCCGTTTTTAGTGGCTTTGGAATACATATCAGTATCTTGGTTTATCATTGATATGACGGTTCGTTTCATAGTGTGTCCCAATAAGGTGGAATTTGTGCACAACATTGACAATTTGTGCGATTTTATTGCCACTAGCTGGGCGCTGATCGACTTTTTTTTGCAAATTTTTATTAAAAGTTTTCTACTGCAAAGTTTTCAAGTTATCCGGGTAGCCCGTCTTCTGCGTCTTTTGTCATACCATGCAGGAACCAAAGTAATTGTGACCAGTCTTAAGTCAAGTGCACCTGTTTTGCAACTTTTAGTATTTTTCATGATTGTTTCATCCACTCTTTACGGTAAATATTTTTATTTTATTTAATATGTTAAATTAAGCCTATTTTTTTGATAGTTAAAATTTTAGTGTACAGTACAAATTAAAACTAACTTTTACGCAAAGTCGAGGAAAAGAAATGTACAAGTTAGTTTTAAATTGTACTGTAGTTTAAATTTTTGTTATTACACCAATTTTTGATTCACAAAGAAGTGGGTACCGAAAAAATTGCGCATTTACTTTTAATCTGAAAAATAACCCTATTACCCCAAAAACTTTTATACCTTGTTGGTGGGTCTATGAATCACACAAATAACAAATACTTAATTTAAATATTTTCAAGGGAACTTTAAAAAATAATATTAAAAAAATTGACCGAAAATTATTTTGGGAGATTTTGGTAGAATAATTGTAATTCAATAATACTCATTATAAAAATCAGTTCAAAATTTCACGACTTTCACATTTTTGAAAATTTACCTAGATTTAAATCTTTTAGACGAAAATTTGGCTTTATTTAAAAACTATGATTAAGAAAATACAAATTTTAAACATTTTGAAAAATATTCAAATTATTAAAATTGACAAAAAATCGAAATTTTTTTAAAAATTAATTAGATGCAAAATTTCGCAGAATTTGTTGATAAAAATTTTTAAATGTTAAACTTTTTATTGAGTTACTTTTTAAAGACTTTTTAATTTTTGGTGTAAATTTGAACTAAATATAAAGATATCTATAAATTGTAAAATATTAAAAAAAGTTTTTAAAGCATAATTTATTTAGAAAAAATTATAATTTCATTAAATTATTATCTTTAGAATTTCTATGAATAACAAAAGGCCTATATTTTTTAGTGTTGAAATTGAACAACATTATAAGATTTAGATAAAAAAATATTTTAAAATAAAAAATTAAAACATCAAAAAAGTTTACTTTAATAATCAGTTTTTAAATTTTAATTAATTTCTCATTTTAATTTTTTGAGTGGCTAAATTTCTAATTCAAATAATTCAAAATTTTAAACATTAACTGGATTTATTTTGAAATTCAATTTAGAAATTCAAATAAAGAATAAATTAGATACTTGTTTAAAGTTTGTTCAGAAATTAATCTTTATGTTTGTAATTGAGAAGTAAACGAATAATAGCTATTAGATAAGTAATTGGAGACTTTCCATAGAATAAAAAAATTACTTAAATATTAACAATACTCACGCTTATGCATCTTTCCGCATAACTCAAGACATAAACTCACAAAATAATCAGAAAATAAGCAAATTTCAAATTTTTGATATTAATTTTTAATGGTATCTTAATCTAATTATTGCGGGAAAAGAAATAAAAATATAATTTGGAACCCTCTAAGAAAAAAATCCTTTTGTTTTTGGAAGGAAGGCAAACAAAGAAAATTGTTCAATTTTGTTTTCGATGTAAAAATTTAAATAATTTAATATTCAATTTTCGATCAATTTTTTTATCTAAATCAAAATTATATTTTGTTTTTTATTTATTTAAATTTTTAAATCAGTATAATTTATTCAGTTCAAATTCAAATTAGAATTTTTTTTTCATATGAACAATCAATTATCGAAAAACTTAAAATTTTATTTACAAATATTATTAAATTTTGATTAAAAAATATTTAAATACTAAATCAAATACAATAGTTGATGTTTCTTTCATCAGCTAAAATCATTTGCACTTTTTGGTATTTTTTTCAGCCAATTTTTAGCAAAACTATTTTCGTAATTTCATTAAATACATTCACCTTAAAATTTTTTGAACAAAAGAACTATAAACATGAAATAAGAAAAGCGAATAGTAATTTAAAAATTTTAAATGATAAAAAGACTTTAATACTACTTTTATATTACAAATATAAATCCTTATCAATCGAGTTATAAAATAATTGCAGAGAGCTCGTTGTAAAACTCGCTCATCAGTGGAATATTTAAGAAAATAAAGTTATCAAGCTTAATTTTCTAATTCTTTGTTTTATTTTTATTTTTTATTTATTTTATTTGTTTATTTTTGACGAGCTAAAGTTTATTTTATCACTTCTAAAATCAATCTTGTTGAATTGACAAATCATCATGCAAAATTTATCTTGGACATCATTTGAATCCCGTATTAAATAGTTAACCACAGTTTTGAGGATTGGAATTAATAACAATAAATGGCCAAAAACATAAAAAGTTTAACCTTCAAAAATAATTTTTATTAAATTACAAAAAGCGCTTTTCATTTTAAACAGCCTCCTCAAAAAAATGATGTAATGAAACATTGATTTTAGAAAGAGCAATGTTCAATTTATACGACATTCCTTAAAAAAGGAATAAGTTAACTTTTATTAAAAAACATATCCGGTTTTAATGACATTCGGATTTAAAACATAATTAAATTTCCATTTTTAATTGAATTTCATAAAAGCTGAAACAATTTTTAATAATATTTAAATTTATTCCCATTTAATAATTAATTTTAATTTTTTTAAAAACAGTGCTCAATTTTGAATTAAATGTCACTAAAATAGAGTACTCTATTTTTAATTAAATAAATTCTGATAATTACGTTAGTAAAACAAGCAATCTGAAAGACTAAAATGAAAAAGATTTCTTTTATTTATTTATGACTTTTTTGTCTTTAACTGGATGGTAAAAAAAATTTTCTGGTATAAAAAATTTAAGAGAAAATTAATAAAGATGCTTCTTTTTATTTACTATCATAAAAAACTAGCTGACAAAAAATATTTAGATGATGAAAAGAAATTCTTATTCTTGATGAAAAAAAAATAGTATTTTAATTGTTTAGATCGATTTGAATTTTTTTCAAAACTGAAAGCTTATAAATATCAAAAAAAAAATAAAACTTTCTTATCATAATTCTAACGGTAATTAATTTTTTCTATTCTCTTCCTGGTCAACCTAAATTCAAGCAAAAAAAATTAACAAAATTAAATCAACCCGATTTTTTTTCTAAAAAATTTTTTTGCCCAATTTTAAATCAATAATAGTGTTATGAATTACTGATTTAAAAAGCATCTGAGCATTATTACACAATCGAGCAAAAATAATTTATTTTCAAATTTTTCTAAAATAATAAGATATTATTTTTTTATAATAAAAAAGAATAATTTTTTTGTGAATTCAAAAAATGATTATCTAATTATACGAATCCCCAATTGTAAAAAAAAAATTTCGGTATAAAAATTAAAAATTTAATGTGAATATATGAATAAAATATTTTGAAAATTTAAATGTTCAAATTTAATTTTAATTTTTGTTTAAAAGGAGCACTTATTTTTTATGCCGAACGACTTACTACCGACGATCCCGACAACAATATTTTTATAAGTATACCAGAGGCTTTTTGGTACGCCATCGTTTCACTGACTACAATCGGATACGGTGATTTTTCTCCCAAAACCTCAGTTGGTCGTCTTTTTGGCGGAGCGTGTGCCGTAACAGGCGTACTCATGGTCGGTTTACCTATGACCATTGTAGTCGAAATATTCAGCAACTTTTTCAATCATTTGAGAGCCAGATCAAAACTACCAAAGCAAAGACGCAGAATATTGCCAGTAGAAGCACCCCGTGTTCGAAAAAGAAATCATGGACACAATGAAAATTAAAATAATTCATTTTATTAAAATAAAAATAAATAGTTTAAAGAATAAAATTTAAAGTTCTTCATTTGTTTGGCCCGCATTTAAATTTTTTTCTTCCAAAAATTTTTTATGCTGTTTAAGCTCTTTTTTTAAAGTCTTCAAAAAAATGTCTTTGGCTTTTCCGCAATATGTAGCCTTTACGGATTCCTTTTCAAATGCATCTCGAATCTCTATGTACAAATTCTTAATTGACTCTTCCGTAAAGTTATACTTTAAAAAAGGTTAATTTTTTTAGTTAATTTTCAATTCTGTAACGAGCTGCTTACCTTTTCAAAAGCTTTATAGATCTGCCGGAAGGCTGGTTCTTTTTCGGTCTGAAAAACTCTTCTGCATCCATGCAAAATCCTGGCTCCATTTTTTTCTGCAGCCCTGCAATTTGAGCCATACATGCAATGATCAGGCCGATAGTTCCACGAACAATCATATTCGTACAAGCGGTCCGGATGAAATTTGAACAAAATATTCAGCAAACATTGGTCGCCCCAAGTGATATTGTATCTGTAAGTTTGGTACATTGGCAAAATTTTTCCAACAAAATCAAATTCTCTCATTCTGGTTAAGTTCATGAGCATTACGCCTGAGTTGAGGCCCAGTCGGCCGTAAAAAGGATGTCTGGCAAATCTGTTGTACCATCCCATATTGGCATCTTCATGCTCTGGCGCCAATGCAGCCAGCTGAGTCTGGTTGAAATTTTTGAAATGGGACCAAACTTGCTCCAGACCTGTGAGGAACAAAACATCAGTGTCGATGTAAAGCAAAGAGTCGACTTGATGCAAAATATCGGGCAAAAAGATTCTTTGTGATGCACAAAGTTTAAACAGTTTTCGCCATTCTTCGCGGTTATTCTGCGGAAATTTGGGCTCAAAAATTGAGTAATTAAATTTATCTTGGACAAATTTTGGCCATTCGTTGAACTGGTCAATAAATTGATTGTGCAAATTTTTTTCACTAAAAATAAAAAAGTGTAATTTTGGCCGAGAAAACATTAGGGCCGATTTTAGCAGAACTAATGTTTCTGGCGCTCGATCACCACAAGCCACCACCGATAAATTTATAATCTGATCTTCAGCTTTGTATTCTTTTCTTAAAAAAAATTTTTTTTTTAATTTTAAATTTTTGTATTAGCAGAACTTACATTAAGAATATTGAGAACAAAATTGGTATTAAATTCATATTAAAAAATCCAATTTTGATTTAAAACTAAAATATTTTGAGCTTTTTTTTTCTTCTAAAAAACAGCATATTTTTCTATGTCAATGTGTTAGTATTTTTTATTGGAAATTTTTTAGCATAGTTAAATGCGAGCTCTTGAACTCGTTGATTAAACTCGAATATTTATATTATTATTTTCCTATGGACCGTATGCGACAATTAAAATTTTCATAAGTTAATTTATATTTTTACAGGTATGAAAGATTTTATTTATAATATATGTCAAATAAATGTGAATATTAGACTTGGATAAATATTTACATTAGAAACGCTTTTAATACAAATCGGATTAAGAATTGGATATTTATTTGATTTGTTTTGGTTTCTCGATGTGATATAATTTTCCAGTGAGATCTAGAAAAAATATTTATTCTACGTGTCCAAAAATAATATTTGTCGCTGTTGTTCACATAATCTCTCATATTTTATTTAATATCGATATTGTGAAACTCTGTTTTTATTAAAAATTTTTAAAATCATGCAAAAAGAGTAAAATTTGATCAATTTTTATAAGACTTTTTGTTTTTTGATGTTAAGTCTTTTTTGAAAAAGATAAAAAGTTCATTTTTATTTAATATTCTTATCACTAGATTTACTTCACCTGAATAAATTTATTTACTATTATTATTATTATTATTATTATTATTATTATTATTTATTTCATTTTGCGCCAATTCTGGCGATGTATAAAAATTAAAAATGTAAAAAGTAAAATTTAAGACAGAAAATAATGATACAATTTTGTAAATAAAAATGAAATGTAGATAAATTTATTTATATCTATAAAAAATAAATTTTAGCGTATAAAACGATTTTATTTTTATGAAAAAAAAATGCTTTTTTTTGTTCGAAAAAAAGATTTAAATATCTTAAAATGACTTCTAAACTCAAAATACTCGGGACCTTTTTCTTTCTTCTTTATCTAGCAATTACATAAGTGTCCATTCTTTTTATAAATCTTCCATTGGATTCACTGTACAAATTAAGCATTTTAGATTTTGGAGAAAAAAATTCATTATTTTATTATTGTTTTGGAATTAATTTTTATATGGAAAAAGAAGCATTTTTAAAGAGTAAATTTATTCTATTGATAAAAAAAGGAATTTTTATCACAAAAACAATTTAAAGCCATTCTTAATTGGAATCCTTATGGAAGAGATGATTGTCTCCAAAAAATTATACCTAATGCTATTTGTAAATAGTTAAAAAGTAAAATATTTTGCACACATTTTTGAGTTGTCTAAAGATTTTTGAAAATTTTTGAATATTTCCTTTGTTTTATTAATAAAAAATGCTGTCGATAAACTTGGATATTTAATAGATAAATAGGAAATTATTAATGGTGTTCAAAAATTTAACTCTATAAACAAAATAAAATTGAATAGAAATACCAAAATTCTTCTTCTATTTATTGCATGCTTAATTCCTAATAATATCTCAGAATCTATATAATCAATGACATTTTACAAAGAGAATGGTGATTGAAAGTAAATTTATTTAAAAAATTCAAAATGTTATTTATTACAAAAAATTTTTCAATAATTTCAAATTTAAATTATGATGAAACATTCCACTCTTTTTCATACAATTTAAAAGTTTTTTGTAGAAACTCGGCTTAGTTGATACATTAAATGAATCATCTAACAATTAACAACACCATTTTTAGATGTTGTTATTAAAACCATTTTTTCATTTTTATGAGAATTGTTATTTTAATATAAATTCTAAAAATTCACAATGAAATATAATTTTTAGAAAACCAAACAATGCTTCTCTTCCTTTAAAAACCTCAAAAAAAGCTTCAAAACAAAAATATTAATTAGCGTTTATTTATTCCATTAAGACCTATTTTTCAATTTATTTGATTAAAAAAAGTCCTGTTTTTGAAAATTTATCACTTGAACTGAGAGACCATATAAACAGCGAACAGAAAAAAAACTTTAATTAAAAGCATAAAGAATTAAAAAGTTGATAGAAGTTAAATTGGAATTTTCAAGCTAATTGATAGAGCTGGATTTAAGGTATTCCTTAAAAAAAGTAAATTTCTTTTTATTAAAAGCATTAGATAAGATAAAAATTCTCTTTGAAAAAAAATAACACAGGATACTGAGATGATTATATTTTTTTTTTAAATTTGTCTTTCAACTAAAAAACAATTAAAAATATGAATTCTGTAAATTCTTTTCAGCTTTAAGATGCTTAACTCTAAAAAGACCGATATTTGTTATACCTCTAAAGAATGGTGGGGTCAAATTGACACCTTTGAAAGAAACAAATAAAATGAGTCACTATATTTCGATTTTATCGTAATTTAAAAGAAAAAATATTTATAAGAAAATAAAATAATCTTGATACCCTCAATTAGCTTTTATGTCTTAAATTTTTCTTATTATGACTGTATCATTTTTGTATAAACAATATGCACAATCAATTTTTAGGTATCATCTTGATAATGTTTTTTTAACTGAAAAGAAATTATCCGAATATGACACAAGACAAAATATTTTAATTAAACGAACTATTGGTTTAAGTAAGTATAGTCGTACAAGACCTCTATTTGAAGCCCTCAAACTAGAGTCTATCAAACAGATTTACTACAAACATAAAATTTTTTTCTTAAAACAAATTATTAATAATAGCTTATGCTGGAAAGTTTCTAATGAAATTAAAAAAGGAAATGAAGTTTATGACAGGGACAACACGTCCTTTTGTAAACAAATCAAAAGTGTTGAAGAAAAGCTGTATATAAACTGTCTTGATTATGATCCAAATACGATGGTAGAACTAGTTAATTCCCTATTTAGATGTAATAACATGGGCTTAGTCGATTCTGTAAAATACTATTTTTATCTAATACAAAAGTTTATATTGAATAAAACTAATTATTTTTATTTGTACAATGAGCTAAATGCTTTATTAAAAGTGACTTAAATTTTTATATAAATACTTTTTTTATATATATAAATGAACCTTTTTTTTACTAAATGCCTATGAGGTGTATGTATTTTTTAATAAATAAATAAATAATTAATATATTTGCCTTTTTATAGAATCCGCATTTTCATTAAAGCTGTAGATTATACTCAAGGAAATGGTGGATAATATAACCCTTATATCGTTCTTCATCAAATTCATCAAAAATTAATCATCATCTGAGACTTTGGATAGAGTGTCATAAGAGTTTATCAAGGCTTCAAAGGTCTTTAGGACAACTAAACTGGAAGAAATAGATTAAGTTAAGTTAACAAAATTTATTAAAGTGTTTAAATAAAACAAAAAACTTATACTTTATTATTAAATTTTTTTAATAAAATTACAGGAAATAAATTGAATTTGTTTGAATTTCTAAAAAACTTCAAATTTTAAAAAGATAGCGGATATTTCAAAAAAAATTAAAAACAATTGAAGAATTTTCAAGATCAAGTAAGATGTTGAGTTTAACACCTCAAAAAAATTCGATTTTCAATACTTAAGATGAAAATCGAATGAAAATAAATGATCACGAGACCAATTAAATGACAAAATTTTCGGCAAGTCGAATAAAATATTTTGTTAGGCATCAAAATAAAGTTTATGGGATTTTGGTGCAGCATAAAATTTTTACGGTCATTCACAAAATTTTAAATTAAAAGTTTGTTAAATATAAAAATTAGATAAATTTTTTATAGATGTTTAAATAATTAATAAATTTTTCTATTTTCGTTCACAAATAATTTCCTGTTTTGAAATTATTTCTCGACAACTATCTATTCTAATTTTTATAATCTTTTTAGGGAATAATTTAAAAAGAAATTAGAAAAAAAAAATTTTAGAGGCCAAAACTGCACCCTAGGAGACCCCTCTTCTAATTCTCTTGGACAAATTTTTGGTCAAAAAGATATCAAGCTAGAGGCTGAGGGTCAAAAAACATAATGGAAAAGTACCGGGAGGATGAAAAATTCATTTTAAAAAAGTTAAGATTTATGGTACAGCGAACTGTATTTTTGAATCTGAATTCGGTATTGATAAAAAACGATTTTTTTTTATTGACCAAAAAATTGTATCAAAAAAGGAAGCCCAAAATCGTTTTTTAAATTTAACTTTTTTCAATTAAAATTTACTATATAAAAATAACCTGTAATTTAAATTTTTGTTTTTTTTATGTTTTTGTTCTTATCTCATAAAATAAATCATTCTAACATAAACTTTGTCTTTTACTATTAATTAATGTTTTTTTAATTAAATTAGTTAGGAAATTGTTATCAAAAAATATTAGAGTAAAAGTTAAAAGTTAATAGTTAATATCACCTTATTTAGGTCTTAATAATTAAAATATTTTTGTATTCGGTTTTGTTCTATCATGTCTTTATTGACAAATAGTTCTCTCATATTTTAGATTATAATCAAAAATTTAATTTATAAAAATAAAAAAAAAACGAGACTTTATTTTTGACACTGCATTTTATTTTATGAACGAGCAGAAAATTCTAGAAAAATTATTTATTAAATATTTTGAAATTTTGTAAAATATATTATAAACTAAAAATTTTTGCTCTTTATTCTTGAATTCATAATATGTCGTATGAATGTTCTGGAGGATCCCTCAGGCTAAAGGGAGTAAGCGATAAAAAAATTAAAAAGAAAAAGAAATCAAAAATAGACCCTGATTTGATCAAACAAGAATTGACGCTACCCAAGGTTTCCAGACCTGAATTGGATGATCCAAATAGCAGTTTTAAAGCAGCAGAGCAAGGGAATGAGACGAGAAAAATTTCAAAAACCAAAGCTGAACTAGCATTTGAACGAATCCAGGAAATGCGTAATCAAGATAAAGTCATTAAAAGAGCAGAAAAGTCACACAAAGAACGTGTTGAGCTCTACAATAAACACTTGGACAGTCTCAGCGAATATAATGATATTCCCAAGGTCTCTTGGACTAAATAAACAATTTTCTCTATTGTGTAAATTTAATTTTGTTTTTTAAATAAAATGTTTTAAATAAATTTGGTTTTTTTAATTTTTTTCTTGTTAAATTTTGTTTTGTACTTATAAAATTTTGTCTCTCTCTAAAATACTCGAGCCATTCAAAAAACTGGTACTAATCCAAATTAGATCATGTTTTTTTAATGGTTTGGTTAAAAATAATTTATGAAAACTTTTTTGGATGCATCCATTCATGAATATTTAATTTCATTAAAAATTGAATTTAAAATTTAAAAACCTTAAACAATTCACTATCCAAATTTTTAGAAAATTATCAATTTTTTAAAATTTATATAGAATTAATAAAAATGATCACAAATAATCCAACTGAAAATGGAAGTGATATTTTCCAAATACTGGAAAATATGCAACGCTCGATGAACCAAATATCTACCAATCTTGAGCATCAGCAAAACCAAATTATTACCTTAAGCAGTCAACAGAATGCATTACAAATTACCATTCCAAATTCATCATTGGCATGTGCGCAAGTCGACTACCCAAAAATGATGCGCAGCCTGGTTGCCAATAAGTACACAATTTCGAATTTTGTACCAAGAGATAGGCATGAAATTGACTTTTTAGCTAGAATGCTTGAAGACTACGAACATGGTCTTCTTCCGATTAAAACAAAAGAAGCTTGGCAAGAGCAGGTATCAATCCTAAATTCGGTTGCTGAAAATGGATGGCCTGTCACTGTTCAAAAAATTCGAGAATCAAAAGCAAATTTGTCTGCTCTAATCTCGCCAAGACAGATGACTCAAATTTATTCACCAAATCAAAAATTCAGAATCGGAAATGGTTATGGCAAATCGAATGGGAAATGGCGAGAAAGAGTAAATCAAAGAAAATTTTAATTTTTCTCAAATTTTATTGTTAATGTTATTTTTTGTTTTCACACTTATTAACATTTTTTTTAAATAAATTTTTCATCATAAATCAAAAATTTTCTATTAATTAAACAATGATTTTATAATAAGTTTAGCAATTAGTTTTTAGAAAATAAAAAAAATCATAAAAGACATATTTAGTTTTTAGTGAATTTTTTTGAATTTTTTTATATAAGGCTTATTAAATTTATCCATTAAAAAAATATGTTTAATCAAATATTTAAGTTGATTCAGTTAGAGTGAAAATTTTCCTCATATTTAATTTTAGATTAGAAAAAATAAAAATCTGATTAATTCTAAAATAAAAACCAAATGAAAAACATTTTCTTAAAAAATAAGTTCATTTTTTTTAATTTTTAAATATAATCTTATGATTTAAAATAATTCAGAAATTAAATTGAAAAAATCACTTTTAGAGTTATTATTTTCGATATAAAGAATTTAAAAGACTTTCAATATAAAATTAAAAATTTTTTAATTTTTTTATAAATTATTTCAAAAATATGTTGGATATTTTTGATATTTTCAAAATCAAAAGTTTTTCCAAAATTTTTAGAATAAATTTTGTTATTTTTGTTTACTAATTAATTTACTTGTTCATTACTTTATTTACTTTAGAAAAGTAAAGTGTTCATTTTTAATTTTCTTTCAAATAATTCTATCTAATTTTCTTGCCATGTAGAAAATTGAATTGTATTGAATAACTAAAAAAAAATTGTGAAATTGTTTATATTTAAACTTATGATTACAAACTTTTTTTAATTACGCCTTTAAACAATTTATTTTGATAAAAAAAATTTATGTCAATTTAGAAATAAAGACAAAATTTGTATAAATATTAAAAATTTTTAATATTTTTTCTCCCTCCGATATAAAATTTATATGCCTTCAACTTAACATAATTTTAATAATTTAAAAAAAAAATCTAAACCACTGAATAAAAAAAAATTAAATTTAAGTGTGACTCAAAATAAAGAGCAGTTTTAAGCTTTTAAAATAAACATTTAAACTCTTTAATCTTTTAAATGTCTGACTCAAATTCGTCGCAGAAAAGCGGCATACCAGGTCTGAAAAAACCCGGCACAGGAATACCGTCTCGTTTGCCAACAGGTAATTATCCAAAATGTTAGCATGCTGACCAATTTTAATAAATTGAAAAGTATCAAGTTCTATCCGCAAGTCCACATCAGTCACGGCAAATATTGAAAATCCTAGGTCCAGCACTTCCTCTCTGGCTTCTTCGTCGACCTCGTCCATACCTCAGTCGAAAATTCCTGCGGTTACCAAAAGCACTAGCAAAAATGAGCAAAAAGAAGCCGAAGATCCAAACAGTTCTCGGTCAAGTCTTTCCTCAACATCATCTACTTCTATACCCAATTTGTCCAGAATTTCTTCC
This sequence comes from Brachionus plicatilis, assembly GCA_010279815.1. NCBI lineage: Eukaryota > Metazoa > Rotifera > Eurotatoria > Ploima > Brachionidae > Brachionus > Brachionus plicatilis. The sequence goes on from QEOQ01000487.1 coordinate 473,044, forward strand.
GGTTCGACAAAGAATGTCTCTAAGCCTGGGATCAAAGAGGGCGAGGAAAAGACAAAACCTGAACCCAAAGACAAATCGTCCAAGTTGGCAGCTCCAAGCTCTGTCAAAAAACCCGAGGTTAAAGCCGATACCAAAGCAGATGCAAAGCCTGATTTAAAGCAAGAAGTAGTCCAGGAAACCAAGTGCGATTCATCAAATGCCGAAATTGTCAATTTAAAAAAAGAGATAAAAGATTTGAGTGAAAAGTTGGAAACTCTTAAAATCAAACGAGCTGAGGATAGAGAAAAAATTCGCGAAAATGACAAACTAAAACTCCAGTACCAGCAATTGCAGGAATACAAAATTCAGGCTCAAGAAATGATTTCCCAATTGAACAAGGAAATGCAGCAGATTAAACAAGAGAACAAAAATGTTAAGGAGGAATTCGTGGCTTACAAGGAAGAGATGAGCTCTTTCGAGTCGCGAATCGAAGAGCTAACAGTGGACAAGGAGCTTGCTGAGGCCCGGGCCGAAGAACTGGAGGAACAATTGGACCAAGTGAATTCCAAATTTGAGGAGACCAAACTGGAACTGGACGTTTTAAAGGGCGAAATTGAGATAAATGGTCCAGAGGGTGTTAACAACTTGTACCAAAATGAACAGCTTGAAAATTATAAATTGGCTTTGTATAAACTGAGCGATCTGCACAAGCAGGAAAAAAATAATTCGAATAATCTTGGCAAAAAAAATGAGGAATTGAGTCAAAAATTGGCCAAAATTAGCAGAGAATTGGAAGTTTACAAGGATGAAAAAGAAACAATGTTGGCTCAGATTAGTGAGCTAAATGAACAAGTTACGGCTTCGTTGGGCTCCGAGCAAATAATTGAAAGACTGTCGGAGAGAAATTTGGACTTGGAGTCTAGAGTTACCAAATTGGAGGAGGATATCGCTGATTTGGAAGCTATTAACGAGGTGAATGATCAACTGCAAGACAATGCGAGAGAAGAGGAAAGAGAATTGAGGCAAAATTTGGATTTGGCTGAGTCTAGGATTAGGGAATCGGAAAGACAAATTGAACAACTCAAGTACAATATTGCCGATCATGAAAAGACAATTGTCAAGTTTAGAGAATTGGTCAAGCAGTTGCAAAGCGAAAATGAGTCGATCTCAAAGCAATTGAAGACCAAATTGGAAGAGGAACAAGAATCCATGAACAATGCATCTAATAATTCTGGTTCTGGTCAAAATTTTGACTTTAAGCACAAGTATTTTGAGAATCAGATACAATCTAAAACTATTGAGAACGAAGTAAATGCCATCGAACTGCAGAGTACTAAAAATCATGTCTCTTTTTTGTTATCGTTCATGTCCGATTCATTTATTAAACAATCTGGTATTCTTTTTTTTATCCCATTTTATCAAGTTTTAATAGATTTTTGTTCCCATTTAGGTAATAATGAAGGTATTATGTCATTGGTTTTTTTTAGACGAATTGCCAGCAAATGTGATCTTTTGTTGAACTATTTTAAAGAAAAGGTAATTTTTAGATTGATTTTTACTTTAACTTTAATAAATTAATGTTATGAAACTTATTAGGTGAATGTGAATTTAATGATAATTTGTTACTTATTTCATTATATAGTTAAAAATGTATTAATAGTTATTTTATAATTTGGTTGGGTTAGTTTTGTGGATCGAAAATTTTTTAGAAATAAATCTCTTAAGAAAAAATGGTATTCACTATTTCATGGTTAATATATTTTTCTATTAAATTTTGAGTTTAGAATATTTAAAAACAAAACAAAAATTATTTCAATTTTATTTATTATTTAATTTAACAAAATGATACTTTTATTATCAAAGATTTTAATTATATTAAAAAATATATTTCAAATAATTTATTCTGTTAGTTAGCGGTACAATAAGTTTTTTTGAAAAATCTTAAAAATATTTAGATTTAATATAATTTAACAAAATTTATTAATTTTTTTAAATTATGGTTTTTAAAAGAACAGTAACTGTTTCATTCATTTTTTCAAGCAAAGGATCATTTTAGATGCAAAGGACCATGTCTAGAATAAGCAGCAGTAATTGTAATTTCAATTCAAAAATTTTCTAAAAAAATTCTCTTTTGATTAATAAACCATTTACTCTTTTCTGGAAAAATCTATTACTTTAATAAAATTTACCAAATTGAACACTTAGATCATTTCTTGTCTCAATCTTTTATCATTTGAGCTATTTAATTCTAATTAATTTTTATCGTATTTTTGTTTACCATTTTTGTACTTTTTGATTTTTGGTGTCTAATACGCATTTATTTCCGAATTTTGTCAGCAAGCCTAAATGAAAAATCAGGATTAAAAATGAATAAAAAGAAAATGTTTTTTATTTTACGAATGTAGTTTAAAAAAATTTTGAAAAAATTTAATTTTTTTTATTTAAACCTACAATAGCTTATTAATTTAAATTTTTTACTTCAACAAATATTTAAAAAAAAATTACATAACGTCTTGTTTATTTATTTTTTAAATTTGAATATATTGTTGAGCCATTAACTAAAGGCCACATACTAAAGCTTCAATTATTTTGATTAAAAGTCAATAGAAAAAAATTTAAATTAAATATATTAATTGTCATCTAAAAGTGTTAGTTATCATTTAAAAGATTAAATGACAATTATTAATATTTCTTAAAGTATTAAAATATATTTTTTCTAATTAAATATAACTTATTACTATTAGTTGTAAATAAGAATAATTAACCGGCATAAATTTTAATTAATTGTATCTTGAAAAAATCAAATGTCAAAAACTATTTTCATCAATTAATGTTTAAAAATATCCTAGAATCATTCCTGGAATTGCTTTCGGTTCAAAGGGTTAATAGTCATATAGTCACGAATCATTCGATTCCTTCCAAGCTGAAGCATGCGACATCCATTTAGGAAATATAAGAGAAATGAGCTAACTAAAAAAACAGTATATAAATTAGTAAAAATTTTTTTGTTTTTAAATTTAAAAAATAATTAATTTTTATTTTAAAAATTATTTATATAATTATTACATAATTTAAATTTAGCTAAATTTTGACAACTAATACTTTTAATTTACGTATAAAATATTAAATTGACTTTTGTTTTAATTGATGTTTAATCAAAACAAAAGATGCTTTAATATTAACTCTTAACTATAATCCCATGAAAAAAACATGTTTTTAATCATATAATCCGAAGATCAAGATCCGTGTTAATCTACACTTGAACTGAATATTCAAAATTTAAGAAAACTAATGACGCTAATATTTGAAATATAATTGATTGAAATTCTCCTTTCTTTTAGAATCTTTCCATAATCAAATATCTTGTGCCAAATATTTAAATTAAAATAGTCAATATAATAATTTCATAGAATTTTTCCCAAAAATTTATAAATTAATTTTTTAAATAAATAAAAAATAAGCGCATTATTTCCTTCATTAAAATATCAGTTAAAATATAAAAAAAAATTTTAGAAAAATTATCAATTTTTTAACATTTCAAAAAATTTAAAAACCATCAATTATTGGAATGAATTCTAAAAATATTTTAAAATTATTTTCGAAGTATTTTCTAGCTTTTTTCCGCATTCAATTTTGTAGCTATTTTTTTCAATAAGTTTATAAATTATTAATTTCAAGATCACCAAACTAAATGCTGAAGAAAATGGTTCAAAAGTTAACCAAATCGGTCAATTGAGCTTTTTCTACAATTTATCAGTTTATTCATCTCGACTTAAACTTTTCTGCAACAAATTTGATCAGTAATTTAAATTAATAAAAAAAAAATAAAATAATTATCTTATTCTTCAAGCATATTGAACAATTGTGACCTGAAATCGTTCCATAACATTGGCAGCATGTTTTTTGACTTTAGTCTAAATGAAAAACATCTAGATTCAATAATTGATCTGGTGCAAAAAAATCAACTGGACGAGAATATAAGCTTGGATGGCCTGGAAAAAATGTGCAGCATTTTCCAAAACATAATCAACAACCATCTCAGAGAGGAAAATTTTGACCACCACAGATTTTTAGAGGACACTGTCCGCTACGCCATTTTCAGCACTGAATTGATAACTTTGGAAATTCAGAAAATTACATCGCTAGCTGAAGCCAAAGATGACTCTTCGGAGATTTATTTGCTTTTCAAAGAGATAATGTGCAAAAATGACGAACTGAAGGCAAGCTTGAAAAAAGCTCAGCGCAATTTGCCAAATAGAGATGACCAGAAGAAAATTTTGACGCTTCCCAGCGATTTTTTGACCGATTTGGACAATTTAATTGAAAATTTAAGCCTGGTCTGTCAAACATTCAACCAAATCTATCACCTGGCCTCCAATTCAAAAATGTTCTCGTCCTCGGACGACTTTGAACCACTGGTTGGCAAAAAGTTGGAGAATTTTGCCTATCAAGCCTGCGACAAAGTTTATGTCAAGGACGATAATGGTCCGTATGAAAACTTGCGCAACTCTCTGCGTCTAATAAGCCAGGCTTTGATGAGAACAAGCTCTTGTGTGGAGAATGCCGACTACGAAACAGAATTGTCCGACGAAGAATTTAAAATAAGAAAATACCAGATAAACTCACCAATTCAAAAAGCTGCTGAACAATTCAAGAACACTCTGATCGAAGCAGAAAACATCAAGCTTAGGCTAGAAGAAAAAGAGGACGAAATTAAAGAGATAAAAAAAAACCTCAAGCTCAAAGTGGACGAGCTTTCTGAGCAAAAGTTAAGAATCAGCATTGTGGAGAAAAAAGCCGAAACACAGCTCAAAGAACTGGAGGAAAAGAATAAAAAACTTGGCGATGAAGTCGAGGACTTGAAGTCCCAAAGTTCGAAAAAAGAAAAAGAGCAATCGGACGCAGTAGAGTCTTTGCAGCAACAATTGGCCACGCTGGACAAAGAGAGACGCGAAATGAAAGATAAATTGAGAAAGAAAAGCATTAATGAATCCTTGATGAATTTGGCAAATCTTCCGAACTCCGAATCACTATACTCATTCAACCAACTGGGCTCAAGTGAAGCAAACAATATGAAAAGTCAGTCAAGTCGAGCCGATTCTTCGGTGCTAGCTCAAGAAATAAGTGTACTTAAGTGTCAGAATAGACTTTTGATGAAGAGTCTAAATGAAGCCAAGCAGGCCTATGTCAACAGATTGTTGAACGATCTGCCCGATAAAAACTACACTGCTGATTTTGGCATGGTGGTCAAGAATACAGATGAAAAGCATAGAAATTTTGTCAACTTGACCAAAAAGACCAACGACTTGCTCAAAGATGTGTACTCGTCATTTGCTAGTGTCAAAATTGGAGACTTGGGTAGCAGGACTTGTGGGAAAATTGACCAGAATAAGCTCGAGGAGAAAAATATTTATATGCAAATGAGTAGAATTGAGAAAAAGTTGACCAGTCTGCAAAAGGAGTTGAACAGATCAGGGGAGAAGGATAAAATAGTGAATTTAAAGCGCAATCTAGTGGCCGAGATATCAGTGCCCAATATTGATAAGAAAAATTCTAATAAAATAATTGATTTGAATGTAAACTTAGACGAATTGAGACAAATAATGGCTAAATTTTAATTTTTTTTTGGTTAGGTGGTCTTTTTTTTTAAATAAAATCAAGCATTTATTATTTTTCTATATTTATTTTTTTGAAGTAGTAAATTTAAGAGATTTTTATTTGAAAATATTTACATTTTTAGAAAAATTAATTTAATTGGTAATTTATTTCGTTAATAAAGAAGTTTTTAATATATTGAGAATTTTTTTTCAAATTTTTAGAACTGTTTTTAAGTCGAAATAAATTTTTTTTTCAATTTTTTAAATGCCGATCAAAATGTTCATATCCAAAAAATAAAGCTGAACACTGGTCAATCTAAATTCAATAATTTCTCATCTGAATTCATTTGTCACTTTTTTTTTCTGTTTATTTCAAAGAAAAATGGTGATATTGATTATATTAAAATAACTCGGGTTTTTTGATCAACTAATTCTTTACATAGCTTAAGTTAGCTTACCATCTAAAAGGTCACCTAAATATTTTTAAGTTCACCTAATAAAGAATTTTTTCTCTAAATTTAATTTTAAATTTAATTTAATTAATTAAATATAAAAGCATCTTTAAATTAAAATAAACAATCTCCACTTTTTTACTTTTGGAACAAAATACTTTTAATTTCGATTAATTAATGATCATGATCATAAATAATTCATGAAAAATGATTTTAATATGTTTCCATTTAAAAAATTAAAAGCAGAAACATATTTTTTGTTCAGCACTCAATGCAAATGTCAGCAAAAGTTATCATAATCATTAAAATTTGATGATAAACTTCAATTTAATTTTAAATTGAATTTTTCAAGTCTTTTTTTAAGAAAGCAAAGACGAAAATCTATGCAACTTAATGACGAAATTTTCAATTTGATTTTTTAAGGTGCCCCAAATTTATGTTGTCTTTTGCAAAAAAACTAAAAGTTCTATATAAAAACTAACTAGAAATTTGAATTCAGCATAAAAAATTACTCTGTGTTCCAAATTTGAAATAATTCCTAAAATTTATTTGGCTAAACTACGGTTTATCATTTGGGGCACCTTACTAAGTCGAAAAAACTTTCTTTTTAACAAAACCAAATTCTTAGGCTTTTATTTCGACGTCAAAAAACAAATATTTACGGTAATTTCAAATTATTATTTAAAAATTTCTACTGATTTTCTATTCAATGGAATCCTCTTATCTATTAAAAAAACTAATTACCAATTTAGGAACGGCTGTTTAAAAAATGATTTGTTTTGCTCTAAAATATTTTCTGGTAGCTTTTTGCAAAGTATTGGTAAATGTCTTTCTGGAAAAATATTAAATAATTTGCAAATAAGTAATTTTGTGTCGATGGTTGATTCAAAATTTATTTCTCTAGATTGAAAATTTTCAAATTCTTAAATTCATTTATTTAAACCAAACTTAAATTGAAGTCCAAATTTTACCAATCAATAAAACCAATTTTCAAGTTAAAAACCACCTTTAGATCAAGATTTTTCAAGAAAAAATAGTCATGAATTAAATTAATTTTTTATTTCCAATCGGCCAAAAAATCATGTGCAATTGGTTAGAATATTATATTAAACTTTTTTAATTCTTTAGAAGAATATGTTTAATAGAATGATGTTAAAAAATTATGATTAGAATTAAATTCAATTTTTAAGAATCAAATATCATTTGAATCATTTTCACTTTCTTTAAATTAAGGATTTAAATTATAAATTTTTAGATATTTGCTTGAATAAATAAAACTCGATTGGAATGTACCTAAGAAATTTTTTACTATTTTCCTTTTAAATAATTGATTTAATTACTAATTATTTGAAATGAAAAACAAATTGTTAAGGGGCTGCTGCTAGAGTGATTATCTTAATTTTCGACAGTTTTAAAAACATATGTTGATGAAGCTCTCTTGAAAAAGCCTGAAAAATGAATGGAACGGCAATGCCGTAGGTTCAGATAATATCTATCTGGAATTTTCCTAACTACTGCTTCTTTGAATTTCGATCAAAATAAAAAAGATTTCGTTTTCTTAATTATTTAAAAGATACTAGAAGATTTTAATTAAATCAAAAAATCAGTTCAATTAAGCTAAGCTAAACGAATACTTTTAGAAGGTATTTTTAATGCTAATTTTTTTAATTAAAATTTTTAAACTCACGTGAATCTTTCGCTATTTATTTTAATTATTGTCCGCTGTTTGGTAAAATTGTAGCTGAAATCCAGCCGTGTAAACTTTAATATTATTCAGGTTGCATGGTAACAAATTGAATTCATAAAAAAATAACAAAAAAAAAATTAGATATTTATTTAATGCCCATAAAACTAAATAAATAAAATATCTTTCATTCTCCCTAGAGTAAAAAATTGAGTCCAAGATTTAATAAAAATTCTTGTTTAATTTACTATTTGAATTTTTAAAAATCAATTTTTAAATCTGTAAAGTTTGTTGGTAAAAAAAAATTTGCAAGAAACTTAAAATTTTTCCAAGAAAAAAAGATTATCAAAATAAATATTATTTTGTGAAATTTTTATTTTTTTTTGTAATAAAATATTCTTTCCAAGCTTTAATTCCATTTTAAATTTTTTCAAAAAGAATTTAAAGCTTTTAATTAAAGGATATTGTGGGCAATTACAATGCCTTTAGTTTTGATATCTTCCTGAGTTTAGTTCGTCTATGAATCCAAATATTTTGTATAGTCTTAATTAATTTTAAAGGCTTATATTTGTATGGCAAACAAAAATATCGCCTAGAAACAATATTTTAGAAATGTTTTAGACTAAGATTAACACGAATGAATTAATTTTTTGAAATCAACACGGATTTATTGATAGATCTAGGCTAGTTTAAGTTTATCAAAGTTAAAGTTGGTTTATATGGATAAAAATGAACAGTCTACGGGCCTAAAATGGATTTATTTTTATTAATTTTCAAGAATTTTTCAAACAATTCTCAATTAAATAAAAGCTTTTTGATCACGAAAAGCGCATTTTTTATTTAGTTCTGATACCAGCAACATAATAAAAAAAATGAATATCAGCAACTAGAGAAATTAATTAAAATTATTTGACCCACTTGAGTCCAGGTACTCGAAATGAAGTTAAATATTTATTTTTTATAAAGAACACAAATTTGTATCAAATATCATTATTTAAGCCATATTCATTTTATTTTGACAGTCTTAAAAAGAAAAAAGATATTAAATGACTGACGATTGTTTTAAAGATTACTAATTATGAAAGTTTATTTATTATCGATCTAGAATTTTCATGTCAAAATTAATTTAAAGTTTACAATTAGCAAATATTGATTTTCAATAAATTTTAGGACAAGTTTAAATTTCAATTGAAAATTTTCAAATAAAATAAAAAAAAAATTTGCATTTTTATTTTAAAACAGATGGTGTTTTATTCAAATATATTTTATGTCGAGAAATTCTAATCTCTTATTCAAATTTAGAACGAAATTTTTTTTTGTTTTAGAACGCTTAAAACACAGGTTTTAGAAAAAATTTGACTTAAAATTTTCTTAAGTATATCTTATCTGTAAAGAATAAAAAATCAAATGATCGGAGCATATTTTTTTTAATTAAAAATAAGATAATTGTTTATTGTTTATTTATTATACCAAAAAAAAAGTTCTAATCCATCATTGAAAAAGACAAATTAAAAACTTTATTATGTAATTTTTATGGATTAATTTAAAGGGATCGAGATGAAATAAAAATTCACATTAAATGTGCGTTTTAGATAAAAACTAGTATTTAAAATCTGAATAAATTATTCAATTTTGGGTACACTTGAGCTGAAGCTACTCTATACCGTTTGAAAAAAAGCTTGATTTTAATGTATTGCATTTTTTATTTATAGAAAATTAAAATTTTTCCTTTCTAGAATAAAAAGTGGCCAGACCTGGTTTTGTCAAATTTTTACATTTTGTTGAGTAAATATTTATTTTATATATCTTTTTTTATTTGAAAACATTTGACAACGCCCCAAATTCAAAATTAGACGAAAAGCGGCCAAAAGAAAATCTTAAAACTTTTGGTCAATATCTTAGATTTTGATAAAAAAAGATAGGTAAATTGAATTTTGTTCTTTTTTTATTTTAAATTGAGAGAGACATTGATTGCAGAAAATTTTTAAAGATTTTTAATAATTTTAGTTTAGAGCTAAAAATTGATTCTAATGAATTGTTTGTTTAAATTTTTTTTTGTATTATAATTTTGAAAATTAGCATAAAATTTTATAAAAGGACCCGTTTCGGGAGAAATATCGGTATATAAATTAAATTGCTTATTTTTGAATAAATTTCTTCTAAGGACAAAAATACCAAATTTTGAATATTTTTTCAATAGACTGATCTTGATAAATGATAAGATTTGTGCGATGAAAAAATAAACTATCTAAGTGAATTGCCTAGAGCTCAACACTTAAATTACCCAACTCATTAGGCTCATAAAATCATTTCGATAATATTAATTTCAGAAAAAAATAAAATTGAAATAGGAATTAATTATTTCAATCATTAACATTTTTAAAGAAGACACTTCTAGTCGGAATCCAAGGAAACCCTTTTATTTTAAATATTTAAATTCACCTTTTAGATGAGAAAATAATTTCCATTTCGTTCTAAATAAATGTAACAGAGTTATTTTAAAATTTTGCCAAAATGAAACGAGGTAAGTTTATTTGACACTAATTTTTAATTTTTTAATAAAACATTTTTTTCTCCTCTAACATTTAGAAATAATTTGGAATAACTTTTTCTTCATTTAAGTAATTGGATTATTTTACAAAAAAAGAGTTAGAATATCAATAGCCCTAATATGCTGCAGTGTATTTTTTATTTTTTTTCGAATGATTAGTTCTGATTCCACGCATCACATTGCCATAGATCAATCAATTCTGAACAATCGGTTTGTCAAAAATCATTTGCTAGAAAAGGAAATTTTAATCGAAAAAAATAATATTGATAGTAACAATAAATTAATTAATTTAATAACACCAACAAAAAAAGTAAATTTAAATGAGAGAATTATCAAGTTTGATGCCAAAAATCAATTCCAGTTTAATAAAAATATACCATTTATTCCAAATAGGATAAATGAATTTCAAATAAATGATAGAAATCAACTCAATCCAAATCAAAATCAAAACAACATAAATTTTTTAGCAAAGCTAGAGCGGATCGTACACATCGATCTTAAAGGTGCTCCGCCAAGGCCCCATTATTTTAAGCAATTTATACCTTTTATAAAACAATTTGGCGCAACAGGCATTCTCTTGGAGTATGAGGACATGTTCCCGTTTGAAGGAACACTGGCTGAAGCTAGACACGGTAATGCCTATTCGGCAGATGATGTAAATATGATCAAAAATTTGGCAAAAGAAAATGGTCTAAAAATTATTCCGCTGGTACAGACGTACGGGCATTTGGAATGGCTTTTAAAGATTAAGAAATTCGCTCATCTCAGAGAAGTTAGCGAGTATCCTCAGGTTATTACACCGTGTTTGGAAGAGTCCTATCGAGTTATTTTTGAAATGCTTGACCAAGTTATTAAGTATCACTCGGATTCGAGCGAATTTCATGTCGGATGCGATGAAGTTTATTACAAATTGGCCCATGAAAAATGTGCTACTTTGCCACATAGCAATGATTTTGCTCAAGTTTTTTTGAGGTAAATAAAATTCACTTTAGGGTTATGGGAAATTTAAAGCAAAGAATAAGAACCAAAAGATAACAAATCGGTTTAATTATTTTCGTATAATATTAAAAAAAAAAAAACAAAAGTTATTAATTAAATGATTTAATGGCAAGTAAAAAAATATTTTTTCAGAATATCAGTAAAATTTTTATTTTTTGATATTTTCTTTTGATGTAAATTTCACAAACAAGCAATTAAAACAAAAGCTTGCCTACCAATTTTTTTAAAATTTTTTTTAAACAAATTTTTTATTCAGATCTCCTGAGATTTTTGAGAAATTTTTTAAATTAAATTAACTTCTGAATCGTTTTAGCATTTATTATAATCTTTTCTGAATACCCAGAAATTTTCTAAACAAACTTAAGCTTTTTATTTTTCAAATTTTATTTGTATTCGAAAATAATTAATTTATTTTTTTAAATTCAAGTTAACAAGTAGTTAGAATTAATTTTGGTGATTTCCTTAGTGTTTTTAACATTTAGATTTTGTTTTGGTATTTGTTTTAATTAAAAGTTGGAGAAAACCTATAAAATTTTTAAAATAAATTAGAAAAATTTTTTCTATAACTTTTCCTAAAAATAAAAATAAATGGATTAAGAACTTATGGTTAAGAAAAAATGATTTCAACAACATTTTTAAACCTGTCAGGTTTCAAAATTAAAATTTCTAATGAAATTCAGTCTTGAAGATATAATCAATTTCCAATTAAATTATTTGACTTGACACTTCCGGTCTTTGGCCTTTCAAATAATTTACTTAGAAAAAATTTGAAAATAAAAAAAAGTTGTCATAGATAGTAGTCTATTCTGAATGATTTTTAGAAAAAAATTAATTAAACAAGTATGTTTTGAAGATTTTTGGGTATAATCAAAATACTAAAGTGTGCCATTTATGCCAATAAGAATACAATATTAAAAATAATTTTTTTAAAAGACATTTGGTCAAAATTGCCTCATATGTTCGTTCAAAGATACCAAATGTTAAGGTAATATTTTGGGATGACATGATGCATGGAATGGAAGAAGCTACGTTGATGCAATTCAAAAATGAAATAGAAAAACTCCAGTTGCAGCCAATGATGTGGGGTTACATGGAAAATGTTGAGTCTTACTTTCAGCCCGATCTCTATGTTAAATACGGAAATGTTTTTGGTAAAATATGGATCGCTTCGGCGTATAAAGGCGCTAGTGGAGAACTAGCTACAATTACCAGTATTCAGCATCATTATTTAAATCACATATCATGGATTGATGTAATGAGAGAGAAAATTTCAAACAAAATATTACAATTTATCGGAGTTGCCATCACTGGCTGGTCGAGATACGACCATTTTTTGACTCTATGTGACATACTACCACAGGCAATACCATCGTTGATTTTTAACTTGCAGGTTATGCAATACGGTCCTCTAAACGACCAAAAAAAGCAAGAGATTAGTAAAATGTTAGGCTGTTCTGGTCAAATTCCTTGGGATGGAGTGGTAAATTATCCGGTTAAATGCAATTTCCCTGGCCACGAGGTCTACGAGGCAATGCTTCCTCTACAGTCTATTTTACAAGGGCTCAAATCAGATATGGCATTTGCTGAAAATTATGTTTCGCCAATGAATCTTGAATACGCGTATTTACACAAGAAGAGAACATCTGAAGTATTGGAACGGGTACGATACACATACACCTCAATGGTTGACTTTAAAGATAGATTTATTGAGGCTTGTAGTACAATGTACTGGCCTGATGTAGCAAATGAATGGCTTTTGGTCTATTTCATACCACAATTCGATCCACTTTTTAACATGTTAGAAAGAGTTAAAAATTTGTCATCACAGAAATATTGGTCGCCAAGACCTTTACCAATTACTCTAAAACAGTACCCGAAATATTTTTAGATAATAAGTTGTACATTTTATCACATTCGGTTAAAAATTCCATTTTTTTATCAAAATAAAAAATTCAGATTTGGTGATTGATAGAATGAGTTATTTTAAAAATATTCACATATTAAGTTAAAGCCATAAATTTATAATGTTGTTCATTTTTGATTTTACAGTTTATTTTTAAATAAAATCTATTGATAAATGTAGTTGATTTGTTAAATATTAAATGGGTATTTTTATTAAAATACTAATCGTTTTTTTACGCAAAATTTTTGAACTTTTCAAGTGTTCAAAATTTTCGAATGTTTTTTTTCCTTATTTGCAAGCATATTAAAATTAAATTATTTTTTAATAAATAAAAATTTTGTCAAATAAATAATTAATCATTTTTTTTAAATCACGAATATTATCTCAAATTATTCTATAGTTATTAGACATTAAAATTTGAAAATTGTAAATTAGATTGCTATTTTTTTGGCTAATTTTTTGTCCTCCAAATCTGATTTTATTAAAAAATGTGAAATTTTCAAAAAAAATTTTTAACTTTTTATTTTGTAAGATTATATTTACTGAATTTAGTATAGTAAAAACATTTATTTTGTTCAATTTTTATATATCAAACTATATCTTAATTTTGGTATGAATATAAGATAATTTCAATTATTAAATTTTAATTAAGTATCAATTTTCAAAGGAATATTTTTTTTTGTAAGAAGATATAGTTATTTTCAAGTTTTAAATTTAAATTTAAGTAAAATAATTTACTTAAACTCGATATTTTCAATAGTTTTAAATAAATTATATTGACATCATTTTGATTAGTTAATAGATAATCGAATTAAACAAGATCAAATAAATTTTACCTTTTAATAGGAACACGAAATTTTTTACTTTGTGAATTTTATTCAAAAATAAACTACTTTCACAAACCCTAGATTTTATTTTTTTCATGTAATCTATTTAAACATTATAAAATCAATTTTATAATTAATATTTATTTTTATGCATTCAATTAATATAAAATTTTTTCATTTCCCTTTTTTACATTTTTTCTTTTTTTTTCGTCAATAAATTTTATATTTGTTAATTAAAACTTCTTAAGTAATTAATATAATTTTGAGATAAATTGTAAACGTTGTTTAAAAATTGTCGGTTTATTTTGTCTTCAAATTTTGTTCGAATTACCAATGCTGAAAAAGGTCTGATATGGTCAATATCTTTAAATACACAAACTGACAATGCACTTCTGTTCAAATTCATTTTTTCTTTTATCTTCCATCTTTTTTCTTCGACACAGTAGCATTCAACATTGGCAATAGTGGTAATACCATTAAAACCTCCCATCACAAATATGCAATTATCAAAAACAGCGAGACCAAAATTACTTCTGGGACTGTTCATTTCAGCTTCTTTGAACCATTTTCTAGATTTTAAGTCATATCTTTCACATGTGTTTAGGCGCAGAAATCCGTCATAACCACCGATTGCATATAAACAGCCCATGTAACTTATCAATCCGACCCCACTTCTCTTTGAGCCCATTTTACTGACAAGAGTCCAGCGATTTGTTTCAGGGTCATAAAATTCAACAGTGTCCACACAATCAGAACCATTAAATCCTCCACATATAAATATTTTTCCGTTTAGTTCCGCAGCACTAGCATCACTTCTAAATTCATTCATTTCTGATATAAAACTCCACTGGTTTTTTTCCAAATTATATTTCTCTGCAGTCTTATGACGCCCATATCCATCGAATCCTCCCATTGCATATATTATGCCTTCATGTGCAGCCACGCTGACATAACATCTCTTTGTGTTCATTGGGGCCATCTCTTGCCATTCACGGTTTTTTATGTTAAACTTGCGGCAGTTGTTAAAATACTGGGTACCATCAAAACCACCGATTATGTAAATACAGTCTCCTATTACCAAACAGCCGTGATAGGCACGAGGTGCTTTGTCAAGATAGTCAAAATTTTGCCAAATACTGGCTTGCGGATCAAAAGTCTCAATTGAATTGGTGGGCGAGCCAGATGACCATCCTCCTACCACTACTAGCAGTTCGTGAGGAATTCTGGGCCGCATTCGGATATCAGATAAATTTGCCATCTTAAATTTGAAAAAAATAAAATTCAAAATATTAAATAAATTTTTTTTCCCAATTACTCTTTGATTAGAATATTCAATTAAATATCTTGAGCAATTATTTAAAAATTCAATTACTTCATTAGACTGCTGTACTAGAAGATTAGACCGAATTTTTTCTATAAAAAATTTTTTATCTATAAAACCAAACCGGACTGATTTAAGCAAATGCTTTAAATGCTCTTCTCTACCACTGGCAAACTCAATCCATTTGATTATAATATCAAATAGATCATTTTCATTTCTGACATTAAGTTCGTCAGACAAAATAATCTCATTGAACTCTTCAAAACTAAGCTCAAATATTTCCATACTTAATTTAGCCACTTGCAAAAAATTCCGCCTAAAAATGTCACCAGGTAATTTAAATTATATTTAAAATTTTTTTTTTTTAATTTAAAATTTTAATCACATTAAAAATGAATCAGCGGCGCTTTTGAGAGATTGACAATAATAGACCGAGGCAAATTTTCTTATGCCGATCACATTTTCACACTCTATACACCTCTGAAGGAATTCAGTACATTTGGTTACAAGACCGAAAACTTGGAAGCGGTCAGCCGCTGAAAGCAAAGTTAAAACATTGTCTGAATTTATTTCCACATCACGAGTATATGCCCATTCTGAAAGAAAAAAAAATTTAAAAATAAAATTTTTAATCCGGATTTGTTTTGAATAACTTTCCAATTATTAATTTAATGATGTTGGATTCAATGTCCTTGATGTGAGCCATTTGACTTTGGGTTTCGTTCATTCCGTTGGTGAACAATGCATAAAAATAAGAACTAGTTGCTAAATTTATTAAATTAAATTTTTATTTTAGAGGAAAATTTTTTTTAAATACCACTGAGTACAATTCGATGAATTGGAAATTCGGCTAAGTCGTCACAAACTATCGTACAGTCACATAATTTGTTTTGGCATCGTAAATTGTTCAAGATGTCACAAGCTCGAAGACTTAGCCGTCTTTGGTTATTTGAATTTGAATCTAATGAAGAACATATCATTGAATTTTTATTGGAAAAATTAATTTTTTTCAAAAGTTTTTCACTCATTAATTAATCAAAAGCATTTAAATTAAGCACGACGTCCTTAATGATCTTTCCTTTTTTATGTTTATACTTGAAACAGTGATTGAATCTGTGCGAAATAACTTGGAAAATAAGAAAAATAAATTTATAATTCTTGTGGAGATTTGAATTATATTTTAACAAAATTTCCTTGGTTTTCTACTGAATAGCAAAAAAATTACTTAATTTTTTTGTTGGCTTTTCCTTTTTCTAATTCAATTAAATTTATCTAATAAACATTTCAAGACATTATACAGAAATTTAATTTTTCAATTTAAAGGCAAGTGGACCAAAATATGAGTTCAATTTTTTTTTTAATTTTTTATCATTTTTAATTAGATTTATTTTTGTGAATTAGAATGTTGAGCACATTAACTCAGGAATCAAAAAAAATAATGGTAATCACTACTTAAATTTATGTTTATTAATAATCTCAAAACACTACAGCCATAAATACTAAGAAAGCGTTCATTTTTTATTTTCGATCTACTTATTTTTTTTTTTTGTTTACTAAAAAAATTTTTTTCATTTTTCTAAATTTCTTTTAAATTTTTTGTGTTAAAAATTATTTATTTGATTTCAAATCAAATTGACGATTTTTAATTCTAAGAGTTTCTTAGTAAAACAAAATGATCTGAGAAGAATACAAAACCAATTTAATTGTAACAAAATTTTAAATAATTAATCAAATTTTAAAATTTAAAATTCTTCAAATTTTGTAGGGCATTTAAGTCAATTTTTTTTTAAAGACTCATACTTACTCTAAAAATAAAATAATAATCTATCATCTTTTTAATTGAGTGCCTGGGTAATTTTTGAAAAATAAAATTATCTAAAATATAACTTGTTTTTTTTTTGGGTAATTGTCCGCTTCTTTTTCAAATAACATGATTTAATGCAGCATCAATTCCCGATGTAGCATACATTTAGCAACATTTAAAGTTTAAAATTATATGACATGGCAAAGTAATGGTATTTAGCGCAGGCGCTAAAATTTAAGTTCCGTATTTTGATGCCACGTTAAAAAAAATCTTCAAGATTTGATTTATTTAGCATTTTTTCAAATAATAATCAATTTATTGAAATATTTGATTATTCTTATTTTTTACTTCGAATTTTAGATCTGTGAATTAACGGCTTTTATTTAAAGACTCTTTTTGAAACTTTAAAATTGAATTTTGTTTTTTTAGCGTCAATTTCATCACAGAAGATGCTAAGTTGGTTCTTAGGTTTAATAAGATCATTTTGGCTATGTGATCATTAATTATTGAACACCATTATTTGACCAAAAAGGGCCGAAAAAAATTAAAATTAAAATTAAAAGTTTTTTTTTTATTTAAAAAATTTTGTTATATTTAACGTTAAATAAAGTTTTATTTCCTTTTAGATTATTATTTTTGTTTAAATTCGTTCTCATAAAGTAATATCAAAAGAATAAAAGTCATTCAAAATTAAGAAGATTGGTCTATTCTGAAACTAAAATATTATGCTTTCTGCATCATTATGGACCAAGAGACCTTGAATTGACTTAGAGATATGTTAGGTCTGTACTGAGTCATTCTGCTCAATTGGTTATGGTGGTGGTACAAAAGACTTGTTTTTAAGTCAAAGTCAGGAGTTTTTTTTTTTTTTTCTTGATCTTATTCTGAAGGAGCTTAAGCTCGGTACAGTAAACAGATAAATAAATAAATAATCAAAGTCAGGACTTGAAGTCAGTGTCTTTGACTTGACTTAATACTTGTGAGTTTAAACAACTATGAGGAGAATATAAAGAAGGTTTCAGATCAAGATATATTGAATACCTGACGCCTTCTGTTTTTACTCCCTTGAAATTTCTTCATTTTTTTAAACTCTTAAACATTTAAACATCAGTAAGCTTCTCTCTTTTATTTCAATTTATCTTTCTTATTTTTTTTCTATTTTACTTTATATTATTTTTTATTTATTAATTTAATTACGCTCGTATTAGGAGAAGTTTAAAAATAAATAAAAAAATTAGTATTTAATATTTTTACAAAAAAATTTAGAAAATAAAAAAAGATGCTAAATCTACATGTAAAAAGCAGAGTTGTTTAAAAGACTACCAGTGCCACCTTTTAAAAATCTTAAAAGAGCTTAAAAGTGATTTCGAAAAATTGAACATTATATTGATTATAATCTAAAAAAAATCTAATTGTAAATCTTAAAAAAAAATTATTTGATTTACAAAATTTGATAGAAATTATCAAGTGTTAATTGTCATTTTTTTTTTTCAAACTTAATTAATTAATAAATAAATTTTTATGGATTTTTTTCTATGTAAGAATTTTCTATGGAAGATTTCGACAAAAAAAATTGTCTTTTTCTATTGACATTTTTTCTATGAATTGATATGTTCCCGTGTAGGAGAGTTTTCACCTCACAACCTATTGTTTATTTTGGGCGATTTTAATGCAAGATTAGGCAAAGGTTTAGTAAAAGCGAATTTAAATGCAGTTTGAAAAGTTTTCTTCCATGATGCGACAAATGATAATGGTAATAAGTCAAAATATATATCAAAATTAAGGAACGCAGTAGATTTTTTAATTAAAAATATGTAAAGGCGAATGAGGATTGCGGCTACATAAGTCAAAAGCACATAAAAATATATAAATATTTTTTTATATTATTGCTTGAATAATTGATTTTTTTTATATTAATAAACTATATATAATTAATTCAATTGTTTTAAGATCACATAATTTTTTATTTTCTCTCCAGAAGAGATAAGATCACGAAAACAAAAAAATTAGTCAAGTTCACGTATTTTGTCAATGTGTCATTTTGTAAACAAACACAAAGTGTCGAAAAAAAAATACATATTGATACGTTAGATTACAGTCCTAAGACGTCACTTATTGTAATTGATCATATTGTTAATAACAATCGTGGTTTGGTTGATTCAATTGAATATGATGTTTAACTCATTAGTTATAATATGTCACAAAAACAAAAATTTTCCATTATTTTAATATTTTAAATGACTTACTTAAAGTCGATTTTTCAAGATAATTTTATTTCATATTTAATTTTTATGTAATTATGTAATCAACTATACCGTATAGTTAATATACCTTAGATATTTTTTTCTACTTTTTATTTTATAAACTTGCCTATAAGGCTAAATTAAAGGGTCTATGTTTTTTTCACATTTTTTTTATGCTTTTTCGCATATTTTTCTCTCTTTTTCACACACATTATTTATTTCGCATAGCACACTTAAAATCACACAAAAAATCCTCGAAAACACATGAAAAGCACTCTTTTTTTCAAACAACATCTCTGATTTAAATCTATCTTTTTCGCATAAAAGAAATATGAATTAAGCATACATTAAAATCGTGATCAAAAGAGTTTTTCATTATGTTAAGCACTAATTTTTTTAAGCTAAGAAATAAGCTAATTTTCCAAGTTTTACATTTAGTTTGGATACAACATATTAAGCTTTACTACAAACAGCTATAAATTGGGATTTAATTTTAAAAAAAATTTATAGCTCGTTTTTTCTTTTTTTAATAAAATTTTAATTTCAAAATAAAATTTTAACCAAGCAAATATGAAGCCAGCAAGCCAAGCTAAAAACATAGAAAGTTTTTACGAAGTTAAAACAAATTAAAATTAGATTTAAATTCCTTTTTATATAAACTTAATTTTATTTTAATTACAGATTTTATAAGATTCCTTTTTGTATGCTAAATAACTTAAATTTTGTTTTAAATAAAGATTTGTCAAAAAGTTAATCTTATTTTTAATTCAGCTTTTTTCATGCTAAAAAGAGAGAAAAATTGTGCTAAAAAAAGATGTTATGTGAAATAAATAATGTGTGTGAAAAAGAGTGAAAAATATGCGAAAAAGCATAAAAATTGTGTGATAAAGTAATTTACCCCTAAATTAAATGAATAAATAAATAAATAAATAAATATTGTCGTGAACTCAGCTCACATATCAAGGCAGGACCAGACTTGTTTTTAAATCACAAGTCTTAAGTCAAGTCAAGTCAATGATTTAATAAATCCATATTTGATACCAATAAAGTAGTTGCTTCCAAATTCCTGGCTGTTAATCTTGACCTATGTGGTCTGTTAATGTAACCAGATTTAGAAAAAAATTCTTTCAACTGGTCCAAATGAAGCAGGTATTGATAGAATTTTTGTGCAAGTCATAACTTTAACTTAAATTTTTGTGACTTAGACTTAAAACTGTGACTTACAAACAAGTCTGGGCAGGACCTAAATTTTTTTTTTAGGCCTAAAATTTTTAATTTTTTTTATAAAAAATGACTGTTCTAATCTTTCTTATTAATAAGACACATTTTTTGTCAGTACACGTATTCGATTGTAGAGAATCCAAATAAATTTTTCATTCTCTATAATCGAATTTTTACTGTAGACCATACATTCTTAATCCAAAAATTTTTAGCATGGTCGATACTTATGTGCGTAGTCTAAAAACGTGTCTTACTTTTAAAAATGAGCTTTTGCCAACAAAATGCATAAAAAACTATTTTCTTTTTTATTGATTTTGGGTCGAAACAAACCCATTGTAGTCTGTAGTGTAACTTTTTTTATAGAAGACTGATAAGGAGAAACAAAGTCTTTAATAAAAGCATCCTGATTCACAATTCAATTTATTGAATAAAAAGAAAAAAATATAAATTGAAAATTTTCAATCACGTTTATTTCAACTATAATCGATACAACGATTAACAAGAAAATTTTATTTTACTAAATTAAATTGAAAAAATTAATAAAATATTCTGAAATTAAGAAAAAAAGTTAGTATCGACTGTTTTTTTTTCAGAATTTTTGTTGTCCGCCTTTTGTTAAATTCATAGACACCGGCCGATGTTAGCCGGTGTTTCTAAGAAAACAAAAAAAAAAAAAAAGAAAGCTTAATTGAACAAATTTAAAGGAAAACATTTAATTAAGAAAGCAAAAAAAAATATTCAAAATTACAATAAGTATTGAAAAAAAAAAAGAAGATAAAATCTTGAATTTTTTGTAAAATACGCTTATGCTCTCTCTCCTCTGATGCGTCTGGCCAACTGAATGTCCTTGGGCATAATGGTCACTCTCTTGGCATGGATGGCGCACAAATTTGTGTCCTCAAACAACGAAACCAAATAGGCCTCGCTGGCTTCCTTGAAAAAAAAAAATTTTAAACATGCTTGGTCCATTGGTCAAAATCGAGTGTTTACTTGCAATGCTCCTATGGCTGCAGACTGAAATCTAAGGTCGGTCTTGAAGTCTTGTGCAATTTCGCGAACCAGTCTTTGAAAGGGCAATTTTCTGATCAGCAGTTCAGTGCTCTTTTGGTATTTGCGGATCTCTCTCAAAGCCACTGTGCCAGGTCGGTATCTGTGCGGCTTTTTTACTCCACCAGTGGACGGCGCGCTTTTGCGAGCGGCCTTGGTGGCCAGCTGCTTGCGTGGAGCTTTTCCTCCGGTTGATTTGCGGGCAGTTTGTTTAGTACGAGCCATTTTGTTTGCTTAGAAAATCTAAATAAAAATAAAAATGGCGTCATTAGAATTTTTTGGTCTCTATAGTTTTTAGAAATGATTTATTTAAAAGTTTGTTAAGATTGAGAGTGAGGGCAGAGCGATGTGGCGGCTATTTATAGCCGATTTTGTGTGGATACAGTGCTATGGCTGAGCTTTTCTCCGCCCATTGAAAATGGTTGTGAAATTCAGAAATAAATAGAATAAGCATTGAAAAGATTGAAAGAGCTCAATTTTTATGTAAAAAAATATTTGCTTCAATTTGCACTCACAGGTCACTCACGCAGTCACTCGACAGATCAGAGCTCCTATTTTATTTGTTGGCTTATGCTGCTATTTTATTGGCTTGCTTATTATCTATCTTAATTGGTTGCTTTAGCAATTTGTCGGCTTTCATTTGAGCCGAAATTTATCTTATGATAATTATATGAAAATTAGGCAAAGGTGTAGTTGGCACTCACGCATAGGACTTGACTATAAGCCGTAAAAAGCTCGATCACCCACTCTCGGCTTAAAATTTATTGCTCTCTCTCTCTTTTTATTTTGTTCAGGTATACTTATTTAGTGTGCTATACTTTATTAGTTTGTTTAGCATGTCAGAACATGAATGGCTCAATGAATCAAATTCGATTTTGATAGCAAATGGCTTCAAATCAAAATTATATTAACATTTAGGCGATAGTCGGTTTTGTGAACGCACAAAATCCAAATTTAGATGTAAATAATCATCAAAAAAACAATGTTAATTTTAAGTTTTTTAGTTCAAAATTTTAAGTTGACAATGCAACAAAAGCTCAAAACTTATTTCTCGATTTTCGAAGACAAAACAGTAATTTTTGTGATTATTATACAAAACCTATTATTGTATCTTATTAAATTTTTTTTTTTAATTGTTTAATCATATTTTTTTTAAATAAAAGAGCTTGTTTACAATGTTATTTTAAGTTTTAATTTTATTTTTTTGTTTTTGAAAAATAATACTTTTCAAGCTAATTTAATTTCTTACATTTATGTATACACTGTAAGCGATTGGGGTACACTTTTTTATGTGCTATCTTAAAAAACGAGTGTCACACACGTAAATGTATAATTATAAAAAAAAATACATTTATTTTGCAATTTCTCTATAACTAAATGTATTTTTATATCAAATATATAATAATTTGAAAGAATAATTAAATGTACAACTTTTTAAGATGGATTTTTTGTTTAATCAAAAAATAAACTAATTCAATGAAAATAAATTGCATCTAATTACTATCTTTGAAAAAATTTAAATTTAAATAAAAACATGATATGCAGATGACATAATTGTGAAAAAAAAGAGGCCAAACGCCGACATTTTCTCAAATTAAATTGATTTTTTTATTAAATGAAAATTTTTTTTTATTATTAAAGATTTTAAAACTGTTGAGGTGATTTATTTTTGATTGAACTTTATTATGATGAGACAAATGAAAGAAATTTAAGTAATACCAAAATATCCAATTTTTAAAAGATTAAATTTCAGTTTTAAATAAAAGATATTTGTATATTTTTATAATAAATATTAAATAAAAAAAATATACGTGCTTGTTTTTTTTTTGAAACATATTTTAGTATTCAATTGTACATTTAAGTAGCACAATGTTTTCAATAAAAAATATATCAGATTTTTTATATTTTTTATTTTCTTTTTTTTCATGAAAGCATAAATTTAAAAATTAATAAAAATGTACTTTAAATTTTAAGCTAAATGTTTAAGTCAAGTTTTTTTCATCGTTTTTGTATATTGTTCCTTACCTCAATCGCTTATAGTGTTGTTTTATAATTCTCAAGTTGACACTGCAACAAAAGCTCAAAATTGCTTTCACGATTTTTTAAGACAAAACAGTAACTCAAGCCAACCTTTTATTGTATGTTATAAAATTATTTTTTTTGATATTGTTTAATCATATTATTTTTTTAAATAAAAGAGTATGTTTGCAAAGTTATTTTTTTAAAGTTTTAGTTTAATTTTTTGTTTTTGAAAAATAATACTTTTTAAGCTAATGTTATTTCTTGCATTTATTTATATAACACATAATATATCATATTCGTTTGAAATCTTAGATTTACCTTGACAAGACTAAAAACCAAGGTAAAAAAAAGATTTTTTATGACACATCTATATTTATTTATTTATTTATTTATTTACAAATAGCCATTTAGGCCGGCTGCTTGGAGATTTCACGCTCCCCTTTCAGCAAATTTAGCGCAATACAAAAATAATTTACTTGAATTACAAGTTATAAAGTTTTTAAATAAACAAAAAAGTTTAAATTAAAGTTGACCAAACAAAAAAAAAAAAAAATTTTTTTAATTGAGATGTTTTAGTAATGATTTAATCGGTTTAAATGTAGAGTTGTTGTATGAGTTAACTATTTCTGCAACCTCTTCATCATATAAAGTTGAGCGAGTTAGATAGTTTGTTGTTAATTTTTTGAGCCTTTGTTCTACTGTCGACATTTCAGCGATTGCGTGAAGTATATTATTACTTGTATTTCGATTGACTTTGAAAATAATTTTGAGTGCTTTATTTTGAATAATTTGAAGTTTTTTTCTGATTTTTTCGCGAGTTATATGATATGGTAACATACTATATTGAACTATTGATTGTAATGTTAACTTATAGACTGTAATTAGTGTTTTCGATTTGATCCCATAATGTTTTGAGCTTAGGATTTTAAGCAAGTTTAATTTATTGCTACATTTGTTGATTGTTTCGGTGAAATGAGTTTCGAAATTAAGACCGGGGTCAAAATTGATACCTAAAATTTTTGCTTGTTTTACTTTTTCAATTTTTTTGTTTTTAATTTCTAAGTTTAAGTTCGATGAAAGCTCATACGATGGTCTATTGTAGTTGTTGGCAATTAACATGTATTTTGTTTTGCGAATATTGAGTTTCAAACCTCACTTTTCTGAATATTTATTGATTTTGTTGATGGCTTTTTGTAACAATTTGTTTATTTTTTTTAAACTTTTAGCACTAAACCAGACTGTGATGTCATCAGCAAAGAGCGCGAATTTAACTCCGATTTTTTTAAGTTCTTTTTCAATGTCGTTTATGAAAATCGCAAATAATAGGGCACTTAGGCAGCCACCTTGGGGTATACCTGATTTGATCGGTTTTTTAGTTGAGTCTAACTCGTCATTTATTTGAAAAGTTCTTCCTTCCAGATAAGATCTGATCCATTTTCCGATCATTACTGGGCATCTGTGTTTGTGAAGTTTTTGTAGTATATTGGCATGTGGAACTGAGTCGAAAGCTTTTTCAAAATCGAATAAAACAAGGCCAGTTTTGTTTTTGTTTTTTAAATTTCTAATTGTTGGTTCGATTATTTTGAAAAGAACGTCTTGAGTTGATCTATGTCTACGGAAGCCAGATTGTTCGTTTATTAATATTTTTCTTTGTTCAGCCCAAGTTGTAAGTCTCTCGTTTAAAATCCTTTCGAGTATTTTGCCAAGACAACTCAACAATGAAATTGGTCTAAAAGATGCTGGATCATTTGGGTCTTGTGGTTTTTTGTGTATCATTATCACCTTGGCATTCTTCCACAAACTTGGAACGTGTCCTAATGTAAATGAAGCGTTAAAGATTTTTAAAATGTTGTTAAGACACGTTTGATTTAAATTCTCTATAATACTGCATGTTAATTGATCTTCAGTATAAGAATGATTGAAATTTTTGTTTATGATTAAAAATCTACACTGTAAGCTAGAGTTGCTCAATTTAAAGACATAACTAACATATATCTATATAAATGTCCTAATTTTGACACAAGCTTAAAACTAAAAATTTAATTCAAAAAAAATTTGCATTAATATTTTATTCTAAAATTGATAAAAGAAGTAAAAAAGACTACATTTTGGATAAACATTTAAATAAAATTCTATGGTATTTAAGCAATTAAAAACAGATTTTTTTCTGAAAAATAGGATATTTAGGTACAATTATTTATTTTGCTTCAGTGGAGGTCATAAATGCTCGAAAAAAGTACACTGGTAAAGGGAAAAAAAAAAGCAGCACTGCAACATCGTCAATTAGTACGGAATCATATTCAATCAATTAACAAAATTTAAATTTAATTTTTTTCACTAAACCTTTTAATCATCTTTATTGACTAAAGTAATTTAAAGAAATAAAAGGCTCTTTTTTAGTAATATTTATTCTGTTATAGGAACAGAGATCTATGTGTAATAAGCCCAAATTACATTAGAAAAATACTACATATTGATGAATATTTTAATCTTGATTTTAATTTTGATCTAATCTATTAAACATCTTCAACGTGATACAAATGAGTCTGATAATTCATGATCATTCACACAGAAAGTCGATATGCGATCAAGTTCATAATATTTCTTAAGATTTCATATTTTTTCACGAATATTCATTTTTTTTACAAGTTTTCATGATCTTTCAAGAATTTACATATTTTCGATCAATTTTTACCAAATCTTAATGTTTAAGATAAGGTCTGTCAGTCAAAATACACTGTGTCAATAAATTATTTTATTGTAAAACTATGTATCAATAAACCCAGCAATAAAAAAAATATTTTTTTTTAAAAAAGTTTTTTTCTTTTGATAAATTAAAAAAAAAATTTCGATATTATTTTTATTAAAAAAAATTTATCAAAATTTATTAAAAAAATCTAATATTTAATTTAAAAACTATTCAATTTTATTACCTAATCACTTGAATTCAAGTTAACAATATTTTCGTAGCAATTTAGGTTCAAAGACTTGTAAATATGTGAAATCTAAGTATTTTGAAAAATAAATTGAAAATAAAAATTCATCTTTTAAATTTATTCATTTTGTGAATAAAAATTAAAAATAAATAAAAATTATCTATTTGTAAATTTTGACTTATGTGAAAACATTACTAGAAAAACAATTAAAAATAAAATAGTCCAAGCATATGTAACCAAAAATCCTTTAAAAACTTTTTCATTGCCAATGCTCCAATCTGAAATTTAAAATATCAACAAAATTCCTTTTTGAAAATATTTTTGATACCTTTTTCCAAAATAGCTCGAAATGAATCTGTTGCGTATGTCAATGGGAGTAATTTACTAATATAATTACTTAACCAAGTTGGTTGAGCTTCTATAGGCCATATTATTCCACTCATCAACAAAATAGGATAAAATGATGCAAGAGTAACCTGAATCACAGTCTCTTCACCATAGAATATCGATGCAAGACTTAATCCTTCAATTAAATAGGGTTAAATAAAGATAAAAATAAAAAATGAAATGATACCATATGAGAGTCCACAGAATCCTTGAGATAATAAAAGACCAACTAGAAGTACAAAAGAACCTTTGAGAGGAAGCTTGAATGAGAAATAACATTATAAAAATTTTCAATTTAAATATTTAGTTTACTTTAAAAAATCCGAAAAGCAATCCAAGAATTATGAAGACTTGTGCAGTCATTAAAAATGAATAAACTATCAATTGACTTAATAACAACTCTATAGTTCTGACACCTAAATGATTTAATTTTAAAAAAAATATTTTATCTAAAAAAAAATAACCTGAAATGTGGGCTCTTTCGGTTAGACCAACTCGTTTTTCAAATTCAAAATTAGATGCAGTTGAAGCAACTGAAATGAAGAAAATAACGCTTAAAGCTATGCCAGGCGCCATAAAATTGGTAAACACCGCTTCACGTTGTCCATAAACAGGCTGTTCAAATTTAAAAATATAAAAATTGTCAAAATTCGAAATGTTATATTTGTCGTTCCATCTTCGGTGATCATTTGTAATATATTTATCAGCCACTTTTTTTAAGGATTCAAACAAAGTATTTCTTATGGCCAAACTAATTTGCTGATCTTAAGTATATTAATTTATCACATATAAAATTGTGACTAAATTCTTTTAAATTACTTGTGTTGTCCATATAAACATGTACAATGTTATTTAAATTTTTGAAATTTTCCTTTTTTAAATATAATTCTAACACATCATTACCAAAATTTTGGTCGATCACAAAAAGCGACCAAATTTTTCCTAATTTTAAGTCTTGGTATCCAGAGTCAAAATTTTTGTAAAATATCTTTAAATAAATTTATTTTATTTTAATTTTATTTTAGACCAAAAAAATACTTTATTCAAAATTTCGTTGTCCATTTCATCAATTATTTTTCCGCTTAAATTAAATGAGCTATTGTCATTATTTACATAACCAACTGGTAAATTTTTTACTGGTCGTCCAATACATAAACAAAAAAAAGTGATTTGTATAATTGGTACTAAAAACTGTATGATTAATAATCTTCAAAAAATATTAATTATTAAAAAAATATAAATATCGTTATTTACAAAAAATAATTACTTTTTGTTTCTTAAGCATTTTAAGCTATCTTTATAAATATTAGCAACAAGTCTATTAAAACTTATAAAAAATTTTTTTTCTGATTCGCCTGATGTATTTTGATTTTCATCAATTTCATCAAAATCAAACGAAACTATTAGAATTTTGGTTAATGATCAAGTTATTTTTTTGAAAATAAATTAACCTTTATTGCTTGGCTGATATTCTGTTAATTCTTCACTAACAAAATTTTCCGAACCACTACACTCTTTTGTCTGATTCTCGCAAATCAAATAAAAAATGTCCTCTAAAATCTAGCAAAAAAAATAATTAAATTTTAAGAAATAAGTTTTTTTGGGCTATTCACTTGGGTATTGCATTTTTTGATCAAAAATTCAGGGCTATTCTCTTCTATTATTTGCCCTTCTCTCATAAAACCCAAGCAGTCTGCACCTCGAGTTTCTTAAATTTTAAAATAGAATTTAAATTTATTTTATTTTTCTATTTACCTTCAATGTAATGTGTTGTGATTAGTATAGTTGTATTATCTCGGTGAGCTAAATTGTCTAAAAAGTCCCAAATTCTTGTGAAAATAAAAATAATTCTCTAGTTTAAAATTAAAAACTTATACTTTTTTCTAAGCATCGGATCAAGTCCTTAAAAAGAAAAATTAATATTAATAAAAATTGAGAAAAAAGTAATAACTCACCGACAGTTGGTTCATCTAATATCAAAATTTTTGGTCTATTGAGTAAACTTATAGCTAGACTTGTTCTTCTGGCCTGACCACCACTAAAACAAAAAAATAATAAAAAAGTTAACTTGAAATGTAACTCACCTCATATTTGCTATCAAATGCTTTGAATCGGGCAAATTCAAGAGTCCGATTAGAAATTGTTCTCTTAAATTTATTTCTTTAGATGACATTGAATACAATTTTCCAAAATAAAAAAATATCTCTCCAACAGTTAGTTCAGAGTATAAACATGTTTCCTAAGTAAATTTTTAATAAAATATATTTTATGATAAAATTTAGCTTTAAAAAACTTGTGGCATGTAACCAAGTTCACCGAGATTGACTTTGTTCTTTCTTTTATGACATAACGAATCTTGGTTTATAAAAACCTTACCATGTTCGTATTTCAACAGCCCTAGAAGACACTTTAATAGAGTAGTTTTGCCGCATCCACTCGGACCCAATAAGGCATATCTAAAAAAATAAAATTTGAAAAGTTCAAAAATTAAATTAAATTTTTACATTTTATTCTTTTCGACATTTATATTGATACGATTTAAGACTACTGATTTTGATTTACTTGATTGAAAAAGATTGCTTCCATTGTAAAAAATTTTGCTCAAATTAAAAGCTCGCAGTGCAAAGTCCCGCGACTCTGAGCTTAAACTTGTTGTACTTTGCTTTATTAAAGTTTGTTCACCACTACAATGGTTTGTATCTAGCGTCATTGCTTCTCTGGCATTAATTGAAAAAAAAATAATTTTCTAAAATTTGAAACTTATAATATTTAGATAAGCGAAGGTACAATATTAGCAATTATAATGTCATTTTCAAAAATTCAAAAAAAAATCTTTTCATTATTTAGAAAAAAATTGAAAAAATCATACGGTACTTGACGATAAATCTTTTCAAAATTCTTATCATAGAGATACCCGAAAAATAAACTTTTGCTTATGGTAAGCATTATAAACAAAACGATAATTTTGCTAGACTTTATAAAAAAAATAATTTTTTAAATAAATTTATTCTAAAATTAGTTTGATAATATGCTAGAGTAATAAACCTTTCTAATTTTATTTTAATTAATTGTTCAATTTTGATTTTAACCTGACACTTTACGTCAAAATTTAATTTTTAATCATCAGAAAATAAATGCAACACATAACTTAATTGTGGCTTATTTTTTAAATTAAAAAAAAAATCAAAACCCGTTTTTTTTTTTAAATATCTGAATTTAATTTAAATGCGTTTTTACTTTCTAAGCAAATATAATCATAAGAATAAAATTATTTCGGTAAAAAAATATTGGTCTGCATTTATCATAACAGTAAATTAAATATAACTTAACTTTAATTCAAACCAACGTCCAGCAAAAACTGGTTGAAAAAAATTTTTTTAATTTATTTAGCTCACTTAAAGTTAGTCTGAATTTATGAACGCATTAATCTTGGTTAATGTTTGTTGCATGCAAATTAACAATTTTTTGTTTTATTGAAATTGAATTCAAACAATTTCAAAATGATGTGCTTAAAATTTCAAAAAAATTTTAAAATTAAAGTATTTCTTCTGGATGACAGAGAATTTAGGCTGTCATATAAAGTAAAATGGACTTTTTTTTCATAATAAATAAATAAAATTTCTTTAAAAATGCAAAGGGGTCGCAAAAATGTGAAAAAATAATTTTAGATGTTGCCAAATTTATAAAACTGCGAGAATTTGAATACTTCAGTTTTCGATTTTATGACTCTGACAACCAATTCATTTGGGTCGATCTTCAAAATTCAATTTTGTCTCAATTTAAATCACTTGTTGAAGACTTGTCTGAGATTACTTTGTATTTTCATGTAAAACATTACATTCCTGATCCTTGCAAACTCAATGACGAGTTGACAAGGTAAATTTGGTAGATTTCATTTAATTTAAAGATTAAGTATACAAATTAAAGGTATCTGTACTATTTGCAGTTAAGAAAGGATATCTTAAGTGGAAAAATAACTCTTCAATTTGATCATGCAGTTGATTTGTTTAGCTTTTTTCTACAAAGTAGTTGAAAATATTTTTTTATTCAACAGAATTAATCATTTGAAAAGGTGAACTTGGTGATTTCAATTCAATAGGAGACTCTTACGGATATGCATCTGAATTTGAGTTTGTGCCTAACCAATCTGTTGAGCTCGAAAAATCAGCTGAAGCAAAGCACATTAAATTAAAGTAGAAAAATTATTTTATTAAGCTTAAATTTTTGCTTTTAAAAAAAAAATTACCAAGAGGAATGATGCAGGAAGAAGCTGAAATGAGTTTTTTAAATAAAATAAAATGGGTCGATTCTTATGGAGTCGATTTGTATTTGGTCAAAGTAATTCTTGAATATTTTTTGATTTAAATTTAACTTGTATTCGCTAGGGAGAAGATGATGCAGATTATGAGCTTGGTATAAATCCAACCGGAATTTGTCTTTACCAAAATAATGTCAAGCTAGACAGCTATTTTTGGCCAAGAATCAAAAACTTTAATTACAAACTAAACAAATTTATTATTACGTTGATTGATAAAAATGTAAATTTTGAATTTTTTGGAGATAAATTCTGAATGTTCCTTTTGACAGAATGAAGAGAAGACTTTGAGCTACATTTTGAGAACGAAATTAAGCTGCAAAAATTTGTATCAAACTTGTGAAGATCATTTGAAATTTTTCAAGTATATATTCTGTAATAAAAATATTTATTAAGTCTAATTTTATCTAAAAAATGAAAGGATCAAAACTGTGTACAGAGAACCAGCCAAAATTAACACAACAAATGCAATGAACAAAAAAAGGTAATAAGAAAAAATAAAGAATTTACATTCAATTAAAATTTTTTTAAGCGCGAAATCAAACCGTGAAGTCGGCACTAAAAGTAATTTTGACCGCGTGCCTGCCAAACGCAACAAAAGGCGTCTAAATGATTATTCAAATAGTAATGTGATAGAAAAAATTTAAATAAAATCTAAAAAATTTTTTTTTTTTAGTTGATGACTCACAAAATAAAGAAGAAAAGTAAATTAAAAAAAAATTAATTAAAATTTTATAAAATTTTATAAATTAGTGTTGAGAATATTATAAGTGAAGACGGAAATTTAATATTTCTAAAAAAAGAGGAAAATACCAATGAGGTAAGTGAAAAGGAGAATTTGACAAGTCCCGTTGTATCAACCAAATCAACAAGAAGTCGTCAGGTATCGAAAACAAGACAAGAATCCACATCTGAAGGGGAAAATGCTCAAAGGCGCACAAATGGGTAAATATCATTCACTAATTATATAAATTGCTTTAATTTATTTTAGAAGTAATCGAAGCCGAAATAGACGTAGTGGAGTTATTAGTGCAGAGGAAACAAATCAAGCTCATGTCCAAGATTCAGACTCTGACCATGGCTTGGTTATTAAAAGACAAGTGTTCAAATCGGAATCAAAATTGAGTGGCCAAGGTGTTCACAGAAGCTCTAGCAATCGGGGTAGTCACAGAAAAAAACAAAGATCACATTCAAGAGGGTATTAGAAAAATAAGGTGAAAAAAGTTAATAATTTACGTTTTTTTTTAAGCTCACACAAAGGTTCTAATCATAATTTGGAATGGACTCAAATAGTCAACCACAAATACAATGGATCTTCTAAATCAAGAAAAAGTTTGTCTAGTCAAAAAAGTGGATCGAATATTGTTTATAAGGAGAAAAAAAGCCGCTATGATCCTTCTGAAACATGCCATGAGACAACTATGGACGAAATGGATCCAAATGAAATTGAAAGAAAACGTCAAGTTAGACGCAGAAAGTTGTTTGAAAAAATGTTCTATTTTTTTATTTTTAATAAATTAATTTTAAAGGCGAAGTAAATCACCAGGAAATGTTTCCAAACCTCCGGAGGAAATTCTTCAACACATAAAGTATTTAATGGTTTTAAAAAATATTAAGCTATTTTTTAAAATAAATAAAAAGCTATAATCGAGTTGAATCATCAGGTATGGCCCCTGAACAATTAAAAGAAATACCTTTTGTTAAAATAGAGTAATTTTTAGATTTTAATTTTTAAAATGTAAATTTTAATTTTAAAAGAACATGTGCTCCACCATTTCGAATCAGTCCTCATCACAAGCAAAGAAGATATTCTCCACATCGAAGGAAATCTTAGTAAATTAAGAATCAAAAAAATTTTTTTTTTAAATACAATAAAATTTGAAGTGATTTTCCCGAGACTAAATCAAACGGAACAGCTCAAATGAAGGTAATTTTAAGTTTTTTAAAAGAAATAAATAATCATGTCACTTTAAAGAATCTGAATGATGAGTGTGATTATGTTATGATAAATGTGGCAACAAAGCAAAGTGCAGTGTCCATGGGATCTGCAATTAATTCAAAATTGGTAGAAATAATTTAATTTTTATTTTAAATTTTGAATTGAATATTATTTTTAGACTCAATTTTCTGAACCGATTTCAAATGGCCTGAGCGCTGACTCTGGTTGTGAAGATATGAGCTCAAAATTAGATTTGATAAAACAGATTTAGCTTTTTTTTTTGTTTATTATTAAATTTAATCATTGAAATTTAAAGATTTGTATCTAATTTTTTAAGCAATTTGTTTTCTTCATCAAAATATGTATCACTAGTTTTGATTTGATTTTTGATGAATATTTTATCAATTGAATAATAAATTTTTGTAATAAATTTTTGATAAAAAATCTTAATTTTAAAAGAATTAAAAGTTGGTTTTTGCATTGCAATGTGAAAATAAAAACATTTTCAATAAGAAATTTAATAATTATTGTATTAAATGAAAAATTTATTATAACATAATTAACTTAAGCTTATTCCAAACAATGGTTTAACAAAAATACAAATAAAGTACATTTTATTTTAATTAATTTGAAAAAAGGTGGACCTGACATTTAAACTTATTTTATCAAAATTTATATAATTAACAATTTTAAAAAATTTTCTCATTCTACTTGAGAAATTAATTTTGTCTATATTTGGCAAATCTGAAAACATGTCCTGGTGAATTTTTTAATTGATCCGTTGTTTTTACTTGATTCTCTAAATTGCGTCTAAAGTTAGCAAAACTACGAAATTCACGCACACTCGTATCAGGGGTATTTGTCATCGAATTTGAGTTGGAGAAAAAATCTTGCGCAAATATGTCCACAATCAAAAAAACTTCGCTCTTCAAATCACTAAAATTAAATAAATAAATATTATTTTTTTTAATTTATTTTTTGAAAATTACTTTCTGAAAGAATTGTCTAAAAAAAATGCTTTTGCTCGATTATAAATATATTGACAAGTATCAAAGTCGAATTGTTTAAAATCTGACAGGCAGCCCTCCAAAAAATCTCTGATATTTTTAAAATTTTGTTTATAAACCGAGATAGGTACGTTTTTCTTTTTAATAAAAAAATTAATCTTAATCCAAAAATTAATTAAAAATTAAATTACAATTGAACTATAATTAAACCATTTTTTTAATCTATTTTGACAAAATTCTCTGACTCTTTGCAAACTAAAAAAATCAATTTATTTATTAAAAATTAACATTTTATCTAAATTACCAGAAAACATCAGTGTTTTTTAGATAATATTTGTACAATTTAGATAGAAGGTCACTCATACTTTTGACATTTACATTTGTCAAATTATAATATAATGAGTTGGAATAAACAGATTCAACATTTTCAACATATTCATTCAATGCTCTTATAAACAAATCATCAGTACAAAATCCGAATTCTTAATAACATAAATTTTTGAATTCATTTAAATTTTGCTTATTTTGCAAAAAGTGTGATTTAACTCATTAAAATTTTTATTATTTAAAAATATAATAGATTTCACGGACTCCATTCGATCATTAAAAATTAATTCAGCCAAAATCAAATATTTTTTTTCAAATTCTATATTTTGGCAATTTTCAGCAAAATACTCACTTTTAATTATCATGATTAGAATTCCTCTATTTGAAAAATAATTTTAACATTTTTATAAAATTTGTATCTTCAGTTAACTAAAAATTCTAAGCTAAAGAATCCAACAATATTTTTTAAATTTAAATATTATCTTTATTTTTCATAAAAAGATTTTCTAAAATGCTTCCAATTTAAACGCTTCATTTATTTGAGTATTTCTTTAAAAAAGAAGTTCTTCAAGAAATTATAAAATCTAAAGATTGTAAATTATAAATTTTATATGGGTGACTTAAAAGAGTTGAAAAAATAATTCGAATTAATTAAGCGTTGTTTAAGTCAAAAATGGACTTGGTTGAAAAAAAAATCTTGTCGCTGTATTAAAAGTAAGCTTGAAACATTAGACCATGGATTTACAATTAATATAAATCATCTATTTATGTCCCGTTTTCCCTTTTTAGAAATTTTATTTTCTTTACAAAATTTAGATGTAAGTCCTTTTTTAGGATGTCGGATTTAGATGCTAGATAGAGTTGAACTTATAATGGAGATAAGATACTTAAGATAGATTTAAATAAAAGATTTAAAAGACATTTATTTGAGTGATTCTTAAAATGAAGCCTGTTGAAATAAAATACAGAAATTTACCACTTATTTTAATTTGAAATCATTTTTTTAAAGACTTTGAAATAATTTTGCTTTAAGTTTGGATGAAATTTTTTTTTTACCGTTTCGTAATTAAGATATCTAATTATTGAATTTTTCAGACCAAAATTAGAATTATTGAAATTCAAATAAATTATCGAAAAGATGCTTAATTTTTTGTACTTAATTTACCATTAATTTTTAAATCAAAAATCAATTAAAATCTTTTTATATTTATATTTTTCAAAAATAATGTTTTAAATGATTTTCAAAAATTTGGAAAATTTCATAGTTTATTTAACTCATCAAATTTGTGCTAATATTTTAAAAATTCTAATTTTTAGCATGAATAATATAATAATTAGAAAGCTGACCTACGTAATGGTTAAAAAAGAAATTGAAGTTTTATTTCAAAGTTTGAAAAATTCTTCCAAAGTCTTAAAAAAAGATTTCAATAAAAAAGTTGATGACAAAAGCATTCAGTCAAAGTCCCATCGACAAATTGAAATAAGAAATTACATGTGCTTTTGATCACACTTTTCGTATTTTTTCAGTTTTAAATTTACCTTTTAGAATGCTAATTCCATTTTCACATGTGAAGTTTGATTGTGCTATTTCATTGAGCACACTTTTTATGATTAGAATCGAGTTTATAGATGTATTTTCTATCGAAATAAAATAAAAAAATCATCATTTTTATTGTTAGTTTTTGAAATTAATTACCTGAGTAAATTTTTACTAATTTTTTAACTTTAAACTCTAGATTTATTGTCTCATCACCTAATATCTAAAAAAAAATGTTACTAAATATCCAAGTATTGTTTAATTTAGCTTACATTGAACACTCTTGACTCTGTTTCTTTTATTTCAGCTAATCGGTCCTTTGTTTTTGTCAAAATTTTTGGCTTTGGTCTATCAAGCATTTAATTTTTTTAATTCTTTAAAAATTTCAAAATTACAAATTGTTCGGAAATGAAATTCCACCTTATAATACATTTATTTAATGGAATTGAATTTTTTTTATTTTCAGCTTACGTAGTGAATGCAGTCTTTGTAAATTAACAAACTTTATCGCTTGAGTTAGCTCTTCTGGATCAAAATCAACATTTGGTTTGTAGCCTGTGGCAATGGTCTCATCACTATAAACTTAAAAATTGAACTCATTTAGCAAATTTTTTCACAAATTCAAAATTAAGTTACTTATTGATTGTGGTGTTATAATTTTTCTATTTGGGTCCGTATTTTTATGACAAATGTACAGTTCATCATTATCATTTAATTCGGCATCAAACGATGTATTAAGTTCAGATTTTTCTTTGTCTGAATTTAAATTCAGATGGTTTAAACTGTCTGAAATCTTGAATTTTTTATTTAAGCTAGAACTCGAACTTTCTGTAAAGAAAAAAGTTAATTTAGAAAAAAATAATATCTTTCTAGATACCATCGGTGATTTCAGCTTCAAAATTTGCTTCGCTGGGCAAAGCTCGCTTAGATGGTACAGTAGATTGTAAATTTTTATCCTTTACGATTTCTCCATTTACACTTGAATACAAAAAAACAAAATCATCCGATTCACTATCAATAGATGAGTTTGAATCTATTCTTTGATTAAAAACTTGAATTTTTTCATTTTTGTTTTCCACTTCAACTATCTCTTCGTTGGTCAAATCGGATTCTTTTTGTTCAACATTAATGTAAGCTGGTGAGCTCATCTTAGAATTAAAAAAATGGTTTTTTAATTTATAAATAAAATATTTTGCATAATATTTCTTCTTTCATATAATAAATGATAATATAAAAAAATTTAATAAAAAAATTGTATTAATTGTCAGAAGAATATTGAAAAAAAACTGTCTTCCTTTTATTATTTATTATTTACAAAAATTCCTAAGATAACTATGGATTTTCCGACAAAACGACATTATGACATTATAATTTTTTTAGTACTTATATATTAGTACTTTCAGTATTTTTTACTTTTCCACTAATATTTAGTTTTTTCAGCTTAGCTCTAGAAATTTGCTTCGGTCTTCTTTTCAACAAAAAATCTATTCTATTTATTAAATTAAGTATTGACGTTATTTAAAAAATAGATTTTTAAAAATTAGATAAAATATCTTTTCCTGGTCACATTTTTCAAGTTTAAAATTTTTATAAATTCTAACAATATTCTTTCTTGTGTAATTAAAATTAATTAATTCAAATTATCAAATTAATTTAAATATCTAAAAATATCTAATAAAGTTTTCTTAACAAGTAAAAATTCTTTATTTAATTCGATTTCATGATTCTAATAAAAGAAAGGAAAATTTATTTGCTGGAAATTCATCCATTTCTGATAGTCCATTTTCTGATATTTAAAAAATACAGAAAATGGGCAAGTTGAAGTTTGAGATCAATTTTTTATGCTCAAAATGATCAAATGAAACTAAAACTTTAAAAATAAATTTTAATTTTTTAGTATAATAAGTGCAGGGGTAAATTTTCGCTTTTTACATACTCTGTTAAATCTAAAGGTAAAATCTGCAAAAATTATCCACTTAAAATAGCATCATTCCGATGGTCTGAACTCTGCATTGTACATTTTCATATTGAAGAGTTAATTTTTTTAATTAACATAGTGTGTTAAATCTAAAAATGTACTTCTGAATTATTTCTATATAGAACTAACAATTTATTAAATAGTTATTGTTTGATTTGATCATTTTGAACATCAAAAAATGATCATAGTTACACTTCCTATTGCCAGAAAATATCTGTTTTAAAAACAGAAAATATTATAGAATTTTACTTCAAAAAAAATTCAAAATATTTAAAAAAAAAATTATATTTCCTTTAAAAAAAAACATAAAAAAAATTTAAGTTTTACCTAAAAAAATCAACATTGACAGAAAATTTTGAATTTTAAAAAATAATTACAATAAGAACTTTTAAATTGATAAAATATTTAAAATAAAAAACTTTTTAAATTTTAAATGCATGATTTTTTGAATGTTTTGCAGACCGAAACAAAAGCCTTAGAGCTAAGCTGATGGTTTTGTTCAAAAGCTTTTTCAATTTTGCATAAAAAAAACATTGGACTGCACTCAGCCATAGTGTATTTCGGCCAAAAAGTATGTGCAGTTTGTTTAGCAATATCCATGTAGATAAACTCACCAAATTTTGTTAAACTTAAATATCCAACCTCAGACCAACCTTTTTTTTGTGTTATGGAAAAAAAATTTATACCAATTTCCTCTAATTTTTTCTAAATTAGATTCAATTTTGAAATTTTGAAATTCTTTAAAAAAATATTAGAAATGAAATCTTTTTAACTAAGAAAAAATTCTTAATTTGATAATTTTTAGTAATACCTGATTAGGAGAAATATTGTATAGAACTAAAATGACATTTATTTAAATATTAGATAAATTTTTTTTAAAAAGTAAGAGTAATTACTGAACAAAATAAAAATGAGGTTCAATAAAATTTGAAAAAAATTAATCAAAAAAAATAAAATTAATTCAAAATACCTTTGCGTATCCGTTGGATATCAATTGATTTCTTAAGCTCATGTTACTTTAAACGAAAAAAACAATTTTAGAATAATTTGACTCATTTTTAATTTTAATTTAAGAGTGTCTTAGAAAATATCCATTATTGGTTAAATTACCAAATTGAACGCCTAAATCTGAAAATTCCAAAGTTAGTCAAAAAAATTTGAGACTTATGTGCACAAATTTTGCTAATTAAATGTCAAAAAACTTATTTAAAATACATTTCGTGCAGAAAATTTAAATAATTTTTTTATTAGGACAAAAAGCCTTTTTATTACTTTCATATTTTACATTAATTTTTAAAATAAATTTTCTTATCTGCCCATTTCTGACACCGATTTTTTTAATCAAGCACTCATAAAAAACAAAAAATGCATACTCATTAATAACTTCAATTACAAGTTCCTTATCAAAACATTTTCTCTCAATTTCGGTATGTTTTAAACAATTAATTTTATTCTCTGATAAAATTAAAGCATTTAATCCAGTTTGACTCATTAACTTTTTAAAATATTCAATTGATTCCGAACTCCATCGACCAGTGTCATCCTGGGGCTCAACATTTCTCAAACAGCACTTTTTAATTTGAGGTTCAAATTCACTGTAAAACTCTGGCAAGTCAATTCTTAAATCGGTTGATTGGATTTCTACTGTCGACGATTCATCTACCAAAAAGACCATTATATTTTGGCTTCAAAAAATATTTAGATTTTATAAAAACAAAATGCATCCCTACGTTTCATTATTCATTGATATTATTTTAGATCTTTTCCAGAACAAATGATCATCTTGAACTGTTTCCTTTGCACCTTTTATTAGAACGTATTGTCCCATACTTAATCCATCGGTTGTCACAGCATATTTTGCCGAATTTCTTCGGCACCAATCGTTCAATTTCAATTGAAACGAAAAAAAATTATTAAAATCTTGAACTTAAATAAACTAATTTTATTTCCTAATGGAAATTAAATTCTTGCTTACTTTGACCAATGATTGCGTCAAAATTCCATGGTGTTTTAATACATTTTGGAACAATGAATAACTTGTTTTTATTTTCTAACATTTTTCAAAATATAAAAGAAAAATCAAAATTTTAAATTAAAAAATAGTTTGTGTTTATTTTGCAAAGTTAGCTTGACATTTTTTTTTGTAAATTTAAAATAAATAATTATTTTTAAGTAGCTATGAAATCAAATACCATTGAAATAAATTTATACTAAAACATTATGATGGACCATAATAAACTTTAAACTGATAACATTTTCGCCCCTTGATAATTTTAAGATAATATACATAAGATTTCAAATTGAATAAGATTTAAATAATTTATTTAAAATTTTCCTTTTTCAGATTATCTGTTCTTTTAAGACCTTAACTTAAAAAATATTATCAATGCCAAAATAATTAAACCCTTAATTAATAATGAAAATAATCTAATATTTTCTCCGAAATTCTTGTATTTTTCTATTAAAAAATTTTCGTTCTAAACTTAAATTTATTTTAAATTTGTGTAAACAATTCAATTTAATTACAAATTTAAATATCAAAATTTGATAGCTAAAAGAATCAAATATCTTTTTTAAATTTGACTTTAATTTATTTTTAGTCTCTAAATAAAAATTAAATTCAAATTTTAAAAATGTCATTCAAAAGTGAATTTTATTTCATCACAAATTTAAAGAAACAAAACAAATTAAATTTTAAACTGCAAATGTTGTTAAGATTTTATTTTTGGATTGTTTAATTTTGGGAATCAAAAAAAGCAAAAATGGTAGAAAAGTTTCTTATTTTTAGTTAATTATGATTTTGAAAATAATAAATTATCTTTTAATTTTTTTTTAAGATTTTAATTTTAAATTGAAATGTTAGCTATTTATTGGCGCCAAAATTCAAATTTTTTAATTCAAATATCAAAAACTTCGATGATTTTTTATTTAACCCTTCTAAACAATTGAAATTAAAATCGGTATTACAACCAAAAAAAAATTGACTATTTTTGCATGCATTCAACCACACTTAATAATTTTTATAAGCTCTCTTTCATTTTTATAAGCTGTACAACTCTTAGACATTAAGTTAAATTTAGTACTAAATTTTTTATACGGTGTTGTTCGAATACTAAAAAATTGCCCGCAATTTACCTTTTTGGCCAACATGTCAACATTACAGTATTCAGTGCTTCAGAACCACTATGAACTTCATGAAACAATCGGCTCTGGTCATTATTCAAGCGAAAACAAAATTTTCCAAAATCTAATTTTTGCTTTTCTTTTTCAGGCGGTTTTGCCAAAGTAAAACTTGCCACTCATCTTCTCACCGGAGAAAAAGTGGCTATCAAAATCATGGACAAAAAGACTCTAGGGGTACTTTTAGAACCAAATAAGGTGCCACAAAAATAAATCCAAGTTTATTAAAGGATGACTTGCCAAGAGTTAAAATAGAAATTAACGCAATGAAAGAACTGCGCCACCAACACATTTGCCAGCTGATGCAAGTAATTGAGACCGAGGAAAAAATCTTCATGATATTGGAAGTAAGAATTCTAGGTTATTTTTTTGACCATATTTTTTTGGCTAAAAAATTTTTAATCTTTAAATAAATAAATTGTACAAATAATTTAATAAAAAAAATAATTTTTAAAAAATTCAAGTACTGTCCCGGTGGCGAACTATTCGATTACATTGTGGCCAAAGACAGACTCAGCGAGTCGGAAGCAAGATTTTTTTTTAGGCAAATAATTGCCGCCTTGTCCTACATTCACTCCAAAGGCTACGCTCACCGAGACCTCAAGCCGGAAAATTTGCTGCTCGATGACAACCAATGCCTCAAGCTCATCGATTTTGGTCTTTGTGCCAAGCCAAAGGGTGGTATGGATCATTTGCTGAGCACATGCTGTGGCTCGCCGGCCTACGCTGCACCCGAACTGATCTGCGGCAGAAATTACTTGGGCGCTGAGGCCGATCTTTGGAGCATGGGCGTTCTATTGTACGCATTGCTGTGCGGCTATTTGCCTTTTGACGATGACAACATCAATTTGCTGTACAAAAAGATCCAGAGTGGAAAATACGAGCTGCCCTCTTGGCTGTCTCAGGACAGCGTTGCTTTGCTCAGCGACTTGCTCCAGATTGATCCCAAGAGAAGAATCACCATGCCACAATTGGTCTATCATCCATGGGTTTTGAAGGGCTACAGCTCGGCAGTTGACTGGCAAACCCGCTACTATTTCAAAGACTTGGACCGAGAGTGTGTCACCGAAATAGCTCTGTACTTCAACAAAGCGGCCAAAGAAATGGCTGACCATTTGCAGCTATGGAACTATGATTTTTTGACAGCCACTTACTTTTTGCTGCTGTTCATGAAAATGCAGGGCAAACAACCAAAGATAAAACAAAATATGAAAAAGTACAGTCAATTTATCAATTTTGCCACTTGTACCCAAAGTTCGGCGGTGTCCAACTCAGTGATATCGATGCCTCCGCTGCCATCCAGCCAACAAACAAATGCAAATAGAATTCTGGTCGAAAAGCAACTCGCTTCTCTCAGCTGTAATGGAACAACACCCAAGTCGCCTAGCGTCAAAGATTCGACCAGAGCCAGATCGGCAAGGACAAACAACGAAAACACACACACCGCTACGCCTCATACCAAAGTTGGAATAAATCTAAGTACCAGCTCGGCACAGAAAGCCAAACAGCTCATTTTCGATTGCAAAAGTGACAAATCGAACAGAGAATGTCGAACCAAAGCAAAGTCTACTCCCAACAAATCGACAAAAATTCCAATTGCGGATTCAAATTTGGCAAAAAGTAAACAAGAGCGATCGCCTATTTCGTCGGCGTCGACCTCGTCTGCTTCGTCGTCCTCGTCCGAGTCCTTATCTGTTTCGTCTTCTTATTCAGCCACAGCCAATGCTCAAGATTCCAGCAATTTTGTCATGTCAAGTCGCATTACCAAAAATAGAAATAAGTAAATTTTTTTTAATTTTTATTAATTTTCAAAAATTTGATTTTTTTTTTTTTTAAGAAATGATAGTAGCGGGACCCCGAGAAAAGAGGCAAGCTCTTCGGCACATTCATCCCGAGTCACATCAAACAATCAAGACATTTTTATTCCGCCAAAAACTCCTGTCAGATCTAAGACAAGAGAAAGTCAGTACACCACCCCTTCAAAATTGGTCTCCAAATCTGGTAAATTTTTTTTTTTTTTTTAAATAATTAAAAAAAAAATAATAATAATAATAACAAGCCTTAGAAAGAATGATAATTAATTTAATGATAATAAATAATTTTTTTAAACAGTCAATTTTAATTTAGACTCAATGAAAATAAAAGTGACACCTTCGAAATCTATGGATTCGGACCTGAATGTTTTTTCGCCCAGTACTCCGGCCAGAAAGTAGAAAATTGAAAATGAATAAACAATTTTTACTAATCAAAATTTTTAGATCACAATCTGTGGA
Source organism: Brachionus plicatilis (assembly GCA_010279815.1). Taxonomy (NCBI): domain Eukaryota; kingdom Metazoa; phylum Rotifera; class Eurotatoria; order Ploima; family Brachionidae; genus Brachionus; species Brachionus plicatilis. The sequence goes on from QEOQ01000487.1 coordinate 516,573, forward strand.
TAATGAGTTGAACCGGATGGATACACCGAACAAAAAGACCCCGGTGTTTGGCAGCATTGAACGAGGACTGGACAAAGTGAAGACAATTTTCACGCCTAGGAAGCGCTTGACCACTTTGGAAACACCGCGGAAAGCCAGAGACACCTGCAATATCACAATAGTGAATAATCTAAATCCAGAAATAATAATGGAAGAGCTAATTAGTGTGATTAATGCCAAACATTTGTTATATGAACGAAAAGGGTGGGAAAAATATAATTTTGAAAATTAAAATTTTTATAAAAATTTTATTTTTTTTATTGCTAAATTTAGATTTTCATTACGGATCAGCGTGTATGATGACTGGGGTCGAGTCAAGCTGGCTTTTGATCTGGAAGTGGTACAATTAAAGACAAAACAATTGGGCATCAGGAGAAAAAGAGTCAAAGGAGACACATGGCACTATAAAAAATACTGTGAGGATGTAATCAGGTCTGCGAATATAACATCTAACTATTCGAATGTGGTCAATATTCCTAATCAGTCGACACTAGGGCAAAGCTATGGTGCAGGATCAAGTCCAAATGAAAATGTCTTTCAGAATAGCATGCATAATAGTTATCAGCAAGTTTTACCTACTCAAGCTCAATGAGTTTTTTTTGTTATTTTTTTCATAAATTAAGTTTTATAAGTTTTTTTTTTTAATTATATTGTAAATTAATTTAATTTTTATGTCTTGACAAAAAAACTGTGTTAAGCTAAAATATGTTAAGCTGTATTTCACATGGATAGTGAAAAATAAAAATGAAAGATTTTGTAAATTTAGCTCTAAAATATGCACGTTTTCTGATAATCTTTTAGCATCTTAGAAAAATTTGTATTTGTATTTGATTATGAGGCTTTTTTGTTTGTATCAAAATTTTGTATTTTTTTTTTAAATGGCTTTAAATTTACAAGAATTCTTTATTCTTTTTTTAAATAAAATTTTAAAATTAAATGTCTAGTTCATCTAAAAATTTTCGTATTTGGGAATTCTTTGATTTATAATCTTGTTCTCCTTTGAACTTTTTTTATTGTAATTGATATTAATCAAATATTCATTTAGTTTCAAAAAATTTGGCTCACTTTGAATTTAGAAAAAAATTATTGGAATTGCCAAAATTCTTTAAATTTTTAAAAGTCGATTTTTTGAAATTTAGATAGTGATGTACAGGACCTAAGCAACTATAATGATCAACCATAAAAAAATATATAATTGAATAAAAAAATATATATTATTTTATAAAATATTTTTTTTTAAATTTATAAAAAATAATTTAAAAAAAATTTCTTTCTAATATAAAACGATCGACGCGTTTCGACCAAAAGTGGCCTTCTTGTTAAATAAAATTAACTTGTTAAATATTTTCCATATTTTGATGGCTAAGTTAAAAAATAAATTAATTTCAAAAAATTTATTTAAAAAATCATTTTCTTTCTGTTTGCTCGAACCGTTGGGTTTTGCTGACAAAATTTTGATAAAGCTTGTCATCTTTCGAAGCAAATTTAGCATAGGGATGCTGATATTTTGTCATTTTTACATCTTGTATCCATTCATTGTACAAAGTTCTAAATGAATTATAAAACTTATTAACTCGTGAATAGTACATTTTTTCTTTAGGTGTATTTTGGCCTAATTTTTCCTTAAATACAAGAATAAGTATTTTTTTCCAAAAACAAAAAAAAATTTTTCAAACCATTTTGATTAAATTTTTTCTCATTGTTTCAATGTCCATTTCGATTTTGTCTTTTAACTTTTGATCAATTTTAAGCTCTTGTTCTTTAATAAACCAAAATAAATATGACAAATATTTAATATCTTTTTTAAAGCGTCCAGTTGAGTACAAAGTAGTTATGATGATCGGATTCAACTTAAAACCAGCTTCCTTAAAATTAAAATGAACATTTTTCTTTTAAGCAATTTTTGAAAAATTACTTTCATGTCATTCAAAAACTGAACTAAAAAATCATAATTATTTATTCCATATGCCAAACAACCAAATGTGACAATGTTTGGTGACAAGTTGTTTTTTTGCATCAATTCAAAAGCCTCGTCGATCTGAAATTTTTCATTTCTGGACATTCTTCGCTTGAAAAGCAAATTTATCAGATCAATATTCGGTTTGATTCCAAAGTGTTCCATTTCAGAAAGTATTTTATCATCATTTTCCAAATCATTTGGCATTAGCTAGAAAAAAAAAAATTTGTGCAACAATTTTTATTGAATCTTAATTTACTTGAATTATTAAATTAAAAGTTTTGAAATCAGGTTTGACTCTATGAAAAGTCATGGATTTCAAAACACCTTGCAGTCCACCCATCATCTCCAAGTGTCCATGGGGACTATCCATTTGATCTGTGACATAATCAAAAATTTCTTTTTCCAAATTATCCTTAAACCGAGTCAGCAGTGAATCGAAATTTTGAGCAAGTATGAGATTTTTAATCTCCGGTTTAAAATTGCTCAGACCCTCGAGAAGCTCAGCTTTGTCCACATTACTTTTAATATCTTGCCACCATTCTAAATTTCTAATTTTTTTTTCGAGCGATTTGCCAATAACTCTTAAATCCTCAATAATATGGACCTGGTCCTCTCTTATTTTAATAACAGAATCCGGCTCCTGGTCAATCTGTTCAATAGTTCTTTGGTTCAAAAGACAAATTTTTTCATGATTTGACTCTGTTCTGTTCGGACTGTCAGACAAAAGTTTAAAATCTTCATCTGAAAATTGCTTAAAATCTTGGGAATCTGGCGGGAAAAGATTTTTATTTTCATTAGCCACTCTTGATTTATCATTTTTAAACTCAATTGCATCTTTTTTAAAACTTATGCTGCAATCATTTGCTGCTTTCAGCATTAGATTAAAAGAATTGAGATCTGGTTTGATTTTAAGCTTGAGACCGGTTTGCCAGGCCATTAGAGCATACCGGAATCCAAAGTTTGGTTGACTTATACAAGCACATAGCAAATTGTTAATTATGTCCGCATCGGGCTTTATTTTGTTCAAAATCATTTCATCCACAGCATTAAATGCCTCGTAAATGGCGCCTGCTTTTCCATAAGCCGAAATCATTGCCGCATAATTTTTTAAATTAGGTGTTATTTGCCGGTTTTTAAGGTAAATACGGATCGAGTCACACTTTCGTATGGAGTATTCTTTCCATGGTGAATTCGAGCATGATTGAAACAAAATGGTTATAATTTGGTGAAGCTTGGTCACATTTTTTCGCTCATTCCAATCATCATCTCGACTGGAGGTTACCTATTGAAATTTTTAAAAATTAATTAAAATTTAAATAAAATTTAAAAATATTTATTAAATTTTTGTTTTTTATTAAAAAAAGATTACTTTTTTGAACAATTCAAAAACCATGTGAGTGTATCCTTGTTGGGCCAAAGGTCTCATTAGAGTTTTATAAAGCCACAAAGTGGGTTTAAAGCGGTCTTTTTGGATCATTTCGATAAAAAAAACATCTTTAGCTTCTTTTATTTTGCCACTGTTGACCAACTCGTTTATTTTTTGGCCATAATATTCTTCATTGTTTGGTCTGTCTTCATTAGATAAACGAATGTGGTTTAATATTTTGTCGTATTCCTTTTCAACTTGATGATCTTTTTTGTCTATTTTAGATTCATGCAGTGGTTTTATGAAGTCTAAGTTTTTTTTGAATTCACTTAAATCAAAAAATTTAATTTAATCCGTCAATTTTTGTTTTTTTTTTTTTTACGGATCTTCTAGAGTTTCAGATAAAGTACCAAAGTTATCCTCAAATTTTTCTTTACCAGAATCATTCGAATGAACGTTAATTCTTTTTGTCTTTGAATCAAGCTCGACGTACTTGCTGCCAATTCCAAAAGTATCTTCGTTTTCAGAGTGACTACATCTTACTACAGAATATCTAATTACTTGACCACGCAGCAATATGTTTGAAAGATGGCTAATAAGTCTTTGATTTTTGGCCAAAGAATTAAATAAAATGTTCATTTTTTTTAAAGCAAATTTAAAATATTAAAATTTGTTATTATATGGAAAAAATTTGAATCAAAACTAACTTAAAGATTAAATAAATAAATTAGTTAACTAATTTAGCTTTTAAATACGATTTTTAAAAGTTTACAAATATAAAAATCAATAATAAACAATTATTATTAACCAATGCTTTTAATATAATTATTTTTTATAATTAAATCTTACAATTTAAAATTGAATAGGGAATAGTGTTGGCAATCGATTATTAAAAATCGATTCAATAATCGACTCACTTTAAATTGACCATATTTTTCTAGTCCATTATTAAATCGACTTATTTTTTTAATCAACTAATAAATAATTTCCAGTGCGAAATTAGTCGTTTTAATAATCGATTAAAAAAAAATTGTCAATTTTTGTATTTTATCAATCGATTGGAGTCGAATAGCAACACTAGAAATCGGTGAGTATTTTTAGTTTTTTTTATTTCGGCATAAATTGA
>QEOQ01000710.1:0-22730 GCA_010279815.1 Brachionus plicatilis
AATAGCCAGAAAACCTGATAAAAACATTTACCTCCTCCTGAGTAAGCTTGACTTCTTGAATAGACATAATGTCTGGCTGAAAATCTTGCAAAAAGACTCCAAGATCCAGTATTCGATTTTGCGTAAGCTTAAAGCAGTTCCATTGGACGATTGCTAAACTGTGTGGTTTTTTTTGCTTAGATAAGGACATTTATATAATAAAATTAAAATCAAAATTAAAAAATAACAATAAGTTTAAACTTAAAAAAATGGATTTAGTTCACTTGGCCTCTCAGACTCAGAATCGAGTACTTCATAGTCAGTTTCTTCTAGCGCAGCTAGTTTACTTGAAGAGACCAGCGTCGAGCCTGCAGTTTTCTTTGCCTTAGAAGTTTTGAGTGTATAAAAAGGCTCCAAAGCTGCTTTTTTGGCCGCGGCGTTCATTGCTTCAAATTCAGCCAAAGCCTGCTCTTTAGAGGTTTTTTTGTTCGATGCGACTTGCTCTGAGACCATTTTTGCTATAGCATTCTTCTTTATCGTCGCCTTTCGTTTATCAGCAGTAGCTTTATTTTTCAGCTTCTTTGCAGCTTCAGCATCGATTTGTTCTTGTTTTATTTGTAAAGTTGACGCCTGTTGATTTTTTGTGTTGAGTATCTTTGAATCTGTGGTCATTAGCTTAAAGGTTGGAGGTAAGGAAACGGTTATTTCTACGTCAGACGAGGCAGCTGAGGTGCTCGAGGGCTTAGTACTGCCGCTTACTGGCACTTTGAAGTTTTCAGCAGCAGTTTCTGTCCAAAAAGGCATCTCAGTTGGTGCCACGAATCCAGATTCATTTAGATTAATAGATTGGCCTCCTTGAGTTGTTGTTTTGTTAGCAGCATTAGTATCCATATCGTCAGGATCATCAACGCAATCTTCTTGGTCATCAACTGTGTGACTCGGTATTATTTTAGTTCTATTTGCAAAGTTGCATTCTTCATGTCCATATTTGTTACAAGTCTGACATTTTGGACAATCCTTGCGAATGTGTCCAAATTTTTTGCAACCTAGACATTTGGCAGGCATGCCACAAAGTTGAATAAGAGCTTGACACTCACTGATCCTATGCAGACCAGCAAAATCTAATACAGCATCGTGATATTTGACATTGTATTCAACTTTTATCTTTACGACACCATTGTTAATCGTATCGAACTTTTTCAACTTTTCACGTTTAATCTCTTTAATGTAAGCATTTTTAAGGTTGATCTTGAAAAAATCTGAAATTTCATCGTTTGGTACATCTAGTGGCAACCAATGAACTCTGTAGAATGCTGTCATAGTGAATTCGTTTTTATTTTTGTCGCGACTTTTGTCACTGATCTGCAAAAATTCAGTCACTGATAGCAGTCGGTATTCTTTGTCATCATAAATAAATTTTTTATTAACCGACGCGTCGTACTTGGAAGAGTCATTAAAATGTATTGACCAAGTTTTTGTAGACCTGTATTGACCAACTTGCACTATCGAAGCGAATTCATCAGCACTTAGAATTTTTTTAATACTTTCGACTAGTTTGTCAGCGGCAACTTTAGTTTTCTGGTCAAAAGAGACCAGGCAACAATTTTGTAGCTTGACTTGTTTTTGTTTATTGTAGTTTTCCATTCTGAATGTATAATTTACTTGTTGAGCAACTTTTCGTTCATAATAGTTTGTAAGATTGAATCTTGTACCACGCTGATCAGTTTGATTAGCGTTCGAATTTGAATTATATTTGTCACTGATATTACCGTCCACAGTGGTGGACGAACTAGCTTGGCTAGTTGTAGCCGACATTTGCTTTTCGACGCCGACGTATACGAATAATTAATTATAATAGTATTTGCAGAACGTATTTTATACAATTTTAAAAAAAAAGTAGATTTAAAGTGTAATTCTCTCCTGTACCAAATTTTATAATACAATAGAATATTAATGCTTTATTTTTTAACTAGAAATATTATTTACCATTGAAAGAGAAAGATATTGTTGATCGTAATTTGATTAATGACATATTTTACAAGATACCGGAGATACATGTCCATCATGAGCTGTTTTTGTCTTGGCTAAAGACAAAGTTCGACACTTGGGACAGTCATCAAACCATTGGCGACATTTTGTTTAATATTGTGAGATAGAAAATTGAAATTCTTTTTTAATTAAAAAAAAAATAATTTTTTTCTAAGTTTGCTAAGCAATCAGTTATTGAAACATATATAAGTTTTGTAAATAATTATCGAACTTCTCAAGAAGCTATTCGAATAAGCAAAGAACAATCATCTATTTTTTGTAAATTTCTTGAACAACAGACCAGAGATCACCGTGGCAAGCTCACGCTTAAAGATTTGATTATCCAACCGGTTCAAAGAATACCTCGTTATGAGCTTTATATTAAGGATTTTTTGAAATGTACCCCACCTAATCATCCGGACCATCAGTATTTGATCAAGGCTCAGACAGAACTGCACAATTTGGCAGAAAAAATTGACCAAGTTCATAAAGAAGTAAATGATTCATACGGATCTGACAGTTTGGCAGTTCTTCAAATAATCCAAGACTTGGTTGAAAATTTAGATGATGTAATATTGAATTTTTTTGCCAAAAATTATTTTAAAATTATTTTTAGTTAGTAACTGCTTATCGTTATTATATTAGACACGATATGCTGACTATTGTGTCTTCAAGTGGAATGAAAAAAGATCGTTGTTTGTTTCTTTTTTCAGATCTTGTTATTTTAACCAGTTGCAAACGTAGGAGTGGAAATATTAATAAAAAACCTAATACGATTATTTTGTAAGTTTTTATACAAATTTAAATAAAATAACTTTTTTTGATATTTTTTATTTTAAATTTTCAATAGAAATTCTCCTATTGGCAAACAATACTTGGAAAATTCAAAGCACAAGCTAATAATGAAATTTCAACTAGAAGATATTGATTTAACAAGTATAATTTTTATATTTAATTTCAAAAGGGATCATTAATCATTTATTTCATTTTAAGACAATATATTAACTAAAAAACTTTCAATAGAGAAAGATTTTTTAGAAGAAGATTTAAATATGATTAATCGCATAAATGAAATTGCAAAGAATATCTCATATCCTCATCAGGTAAGCCAAAATTTTGACTTATGATTTCTAAATAGGGCTAAAATTTATTTAGCAAAATAAAAAAGATAACAATTTTTTTAATTGTTTACATCTTAATTAATTTTTGAGTATGACATCAAAAAATTTCCAACTTCTATTTAAATGTTGATGAAATACTATATTTCAATGCGATAAAATTAAAAGATTTTCAAATTGTAAAAAAAATATCCAGAAAGTGAAATAAATAAAGTTTATTCTTTTTTGACTTAAGACGCTTTAAACTTCAAAATAGAAAAAATTTCTGATAAAGACTCCTAATTATGATTTTTTTTATCAAATTACAAAATTCCAATCGGGCTAATTCTTTTGTTTACTTTGAATTTTTTTAGCATATTAACTATAACATTTCAAACTTAATTTGTTTTTGATATTTAGTCTTTGATTTAAACTTTTCACTTAATTTGCAAGAGTAGTTAGTCGAACGATTAGTAACTTAAGTGGTTTTAAAAATAAGTTAAAAAATAAAGCCGGTTAACATAACTTTTGTCTAAAATCAACTTAATTTTTTTAAATTTGAAATAAAAACCTTTTTTGAGTAAGAAAGAAAATTTTTATATTTTTAATAGGAAGATGATGGCCTAAAAAAAGGTTATTTTTTTTAATTTAAAAAAATCAAGTCGATTTTAAACCTATGTTTACCGGTTTTACTTAATAACCAGTTTTGTTAAAATTGAAAATTATACATCAAAATTTTAAAAGTTTTCAAAAAAAATAAGAAATTTTTGAAGAATTTTAGGAAATTTTTATGTAAATTGACGTAAAAAAATAGTGCATTTTTATGAACATTTATTTTTGTTTCATTAAGCAAAAAAAAATTAAAATTTTAGAATTAAATAATTTTTTTTGTTTTGATCTAAACCTAGCTCTGCACATTGTACCAGCTGATACTGTACTTTATTCTTTATTAAGAATTTATATGATTTTTTTAATCAAATAAACTATCCATATAATCCAGATTATTCTATATGTTAATATATAATTTATTTAGAGATTAACAAAAAAAAAACAAAATGAAATTAAATTTTTCTTATTTAACTTTTAAAATTTATTATTTTTTTTCTTTCATCACTCAAGTGGTGTTTTTTGAAATAAATAATAAAAATAATAATAATAATATTATTATGTCCGAAGTTTATATTATTATTAGGCTTGCTTTATCAATTCTAATAAAATTTATGAAATTGTTTCATTTAATTATTTTAAACTTTTTATGCTTTTTTGTCGTTTTAAAATATAAAAGTAATTTTAGATTTTCATTTAATTTTGACCAAACTTTACGCTTGTTTTACCAAAAAGTATGATTAAATTTTCGTTTTCAGTTAAGCATAGATTCTAATAAACGTATAAAACATGTGTCATAGCACTACTGTATAAAAAATATTCCAACACATTGATAATTGTTTGATTCAACAAATAATTTTATTTTTTAAGTTGACTTTATGACACTCACATAAGTTATTTGGATTTCAAATTTCCGTTTTTTTTTGTCCCATATGCCTAAAATTAGTAAAATTTCGAAAACATTTGAAAATTGGTTTCCTTAAACTCTTTTTTGCATCCATTATCACGAAATAAAAAAGAATCGTAATCATGATTTGAATTGTATAAAGAAAAAAATTTATAAAATCAAAATTAGTTTTTACTTAAATAAAATATATAAAATAATATCTTATCAAATAAACTTTTAGTTTATTGTAAAATTTTGGAAGTCTATTTACTCAATTAAAAGGTATTTGCACACTTTTTAACTTTCACTCTTAAACTGCTTCACAAAATTTTTTTTTGATCAGTAAAATTTACCACTTTAATATATATGTTATCAGTATTAAATTAAAAATGAAAGTTAATAATAAATATGATCAGTATTTTTCGATCAATATCCGGTTGATTTGTAATTAATAGTGTCAATCAGTATTTAATTGACATGGTCGGTATAATAATTATTTATCGGTAATATACTAGTACCGATTAGGATTTTAATTAAAATGATAAATAAAGATAGGAAAAAGAAGACTGTTTGAATTACTAATGTAAAAAAAAAAAATGTATATATCATTCAAACATTACCGGCATAAAAATGATCAATAATATTCAATTTTGCAAATTAAAATTTTCAATTACAAAAAATATTATAATGGAATCAAGTATTCCAGAGTTGAGATGGAAGTTGAAGCAGATTGTCTAACTCAATTAAATTAATAAAAAAATGCACTGAAGGCCATCACTACCAAATGGAGATGATATGGCAGTTAATTTATTTATTTATTTGAAAAATAATTTGGAGTTTAACTCCAGGGCGGTTTCGAGTGGCGTAGCCCTCTTTTCAGCCCTCATGTTAGGAAAATATTAAATAAAACAAGTTGAACCAACAAAAATTGACAGTTTTTTAAAATGAGCACGAGTCTAAAGGAGTCTTATATTTTGATTGATTTGAGTTGTTGTTGTTGTTTGAGTAATCGATGATTTCTTTGGCAATTAGATCGATGTTTTTTTTCGATTTTAAAAATTTGAGAAATAGGGCGTTCGCTCGGTCGTCGATTTTTTCCATGTGTAGCGTTTTATGAATAGTTTCGATGCTTGTTTTTAACGGGAAAAACTTAATGATACGAAAGATTTTGTTTTGAAAAATTTGAAGGTCTTTTAGGATTTTTTGTGTTCCGGTTTGAAGAATGACAAAGCAATAATCGAATAACGATCTTATGAGAGACTTGTATAGCATTTTATTTAAGTTGAGTGAAGACTTCCACTTGAACTCTTTAATTTTTCGTAGAATATTGATTTTCGGTGTCGCTTTTTTGACTACTTCACGAAGATGTTCAGCGTATTTTAGTTTAGGGTCGAGTTTGATTCCGAGAAAAGTTGGATTTGGTTCGAGCGGGATTAATTCGTTATCAACTTTAAGTTCGATCGAGTATTTATCGACGTAGTTCTTTCTTAAGCCAGCGCTTGTAAAGACGGTGTAGCACGTTTTGGACTTGTTTATTGTGAGTCCCCATTTTTCACAAAACTCTACTATTTTATTTATGGCACTTTGTAGGATTTTCTTGATTATACGCTTTGATTTGTGTGTGAACCAAATGCATAGGTCGTCGGCGAAAAGGGCGATTTTCACGTCTGGCGATTTTCACGAAAGCGGATTTTTTATAGCTGAATAAGACTTAATACCCTTCTTCGCAAGCAATTTTCTAAACGTTTCTCTTATCATATGTCATATATTGCGAAACTCTAAATCAGCTTTTTCTCTTTCAGTTTTTGTCTGATCTTTCAAGAGACTTACAATTTTTCATCTTTGTTGACAAGTTATTGTTATTTTATCCATTTTTTCTCTATTTTGGCAAGTTTGACACTCAAAAGCCCGATATTTTTTGTATCTCTATGGACCAGCGGTGTCAATTTGACACTTTTTATAAAAACATGCAAAATACTCGACTTATTACTCCAATTTTAGCGCAAAAATTAGAAAAAAATCTCAACTTAAAAAATTATTATCCTTGGAATCTTTAGCAGTAAGCTTTGTGAGTCTAAGCTAAAAAATTTGTTTTGACAACCGGAAGTCAGAAAAGAATTAAGGTTTAGTAAAAATGTTCTTGTTAAGGACTTTCTATTGATTAAAGGTTAAAAATCAAGCAAAAGAATTCAATAAAGAGTTGAAACAGCAAGATCAAGATGTCATTTCAGTCATTTTATCTCTTTTAATTAATCACGTTATTTAGTACATAATTTTGTTTAAAGTTTGAATATTTTGTAAAAGAGGATAATAATTTTTTACGTTGTGATTTTTTTCTAATTTTTGCGCCAAAATTGGAGTAATAAATCGTTCTAATCTAAGACAGTCGAACGTTATAAAAAATAAAGTTTAAAAAAAGAAGAATCTGATTGACTCAAATATATTTTATTTTAGTATAAAAAGAAAGAACATTTTTGTCATTTAAAAAAAATATTTAAGAATTCTTAGTTGTTCTTAGATGTTCTTAGAAGTTAAACATCTAAGAATCTCAAATTTTTTTTTCTTAGAAAACTTCTAAGATCTAAGATTTCTAAGAACTAAGAATATTCTTAACGTAGGTAATTTTCAATTGTATGTTAATTTTTCTCGAATTAAAACAATAAATGAATGAAATCGAAATTTATTTATATGTTTGTCTGTACCGAACTAATGCTCCTTCAGATAAAAATTAAAATAAAGCTAAGTAAGATAAAATAAAATAAAAAAGGATAGATAAAATTAAAAGAAAATTTAAAAAAATACGTTGAAATTGAAAATATTATTTAAAAATATTAAAATATGAATCTAAAGGACCTAAACCATAAGAATTAAGCGAATGCGATGACAATGAAGATGAAAATGACCACGATGGCGATAATTTCATAACTGTACCGACAGCTTCGGCAAACAGCGAAAAAAAAACAGCTTCTTGATCATTTCAAAAACAATTTGAAAACTAATTTTTAATTGAGGCTAAAATTGATCCAAAACATCCCAGACTAACTAAACAAGTAGTAAAAAAAAGTCAAAACAAATAATTGACACGCATGATGAAAATTCAACTAAAAAGTCGCTTATTATAAAATTGAAAGGCATATTATTAATAAACAAGAAAAAGCTCCCTAAATTATTTATATTTTTAGAAAGAAACAAAATTTTTGCAACCGAATTTACTTTTAACCGCTTTATTTTCAAAATGAATTTTATTTCTTATATACAAATTAATTCATAAAATTATTTATAATTTTTTTTATAGTCAATTTTGAATCAGAAAAAATAATTTTTATACAGTACAAATTAAAACTATCTTATATATTTATTTTATTTTATAAATATACAAGAAGTGGTAGAAAAGCTTATTATAAATGCAAGCAAGCTAAATTTCCGGCAAAAATATTTATTTTATATAATAAATCAAACTAAAATTTCACTATTTGGTAATTTAATATATCTTTTTTATCAATTGACAAAAATCAGAATTTTTTTACAAATCTTTAAACTCAAATAAAATTAAAGTTTCTTACATGCTGCTTATAAAAGCAAAATCATTAAGTAAAAAAATCAGTTTTTAAAAAACAAAAAATTACTAAGATTATTTAATAAACAAAATTTGATTAGATAAAAATATTATTTAATCGAGTCAGTTAGTCCAGAATTGTCATATTCGAAGCACCTTTCAATCGTATTCAGTGCAATTTATATGAGTAAAATTTTCTTCATTTGACAGCTGTTAAATGAAAAAGTATTTTCTCTATCAAATATTATATGATCTTTTCCTAAGTATACAAATACTTTTTTACATAATTGGTTATTGAAAATTTTCTTGAAAAAGACTCCAGTTTTAGCACTATGTTTAAAGATTTTGTTTTAGTAAATTTACTTGATGGAATAAATAGTTTTATTAAAATATTTTGCAGTGTATCAAATTACTTTTATGAAATACAGAAATTTATTAATGAGTAAAAGGACCTTACACTTTGTTTTAAACTAATGACGAAAAATGAGTCTAATCACAATTTTAGTAGAAGTTTTTTTTTTAATTTATTTTATTGACTTGGATTCCATTGTAGGATTTTTTAAGCAAATATTTTCATCTTGATATTTATATTTCGTGATAAAAAATTTTAATTAAAATTTAATAATTTAATTATGAAAATAAATAAATTTGAAAAGCCTAATTAAACTTTAATTTTATCCATAAAATTATCAGTTCAAAAATAATAATGATAATTTGAATTGTATCTGAAATGGAAAGTCTAAATTCGACCATTTTTACAAATACCAGCATTCATACAATAGACACCAAAATAAATATAGAAGAAATCATTTTTGGATTTTTATCACTAGTTGGAACAATGACATCAGTTGTTAATACTTTAGTGTTCTGGAAGTTAAGATTCAAAGACCAAGTGTATAAATACTATTTAATTTCGTCAATATTTGATACACTCTACATGTTTTCTATTTTTCTATACACTTTAATCGCTTGTGGATATCCATGTAGAAAATTAAATAAAAATAGCCTCATAAAATTTATTTATCTAATAGCAGTATATGACTATTTGACAGCCTGCATAGCTATCTACAATATCCTCATCGAAATATTTGTCACCACTCAGCGCTATTTTTTAATCTCAAGAAAAAAGACCCTCCAAAATTTAAATCCTAATTTAGTAATGTTTATAACAATTTTAGTAGCTCTTTTGTACTATTTGCCAATAGTTTTTTTGAAAAAAATATGTTTCACTGCCAACATTGGCTTCACAATGGTGTACACAAATTTTGGACTTTCTGAAGTTGGTCGACTTGTTCCAATCGTTTTGTCATCCATTAGACTTATTTTAGCTTCAGTCATTCTTTTGATTGCAAATGCCTTTACTTTATTTGAATTCAAAAAGTATTTAAAGCAAAAGCGGCTTATGAAGTTTACCGAGCTAAGTACACATATTGTGGTTGCTTTGTGCAATAGACCAAGAAAACAAGTCAAAGATAAGAAAATGAAAAATGTAACTCAGATGTTAATTTCTATCGCATTTGTTTATTCAATAGGCAATCTGCCATATGACTTATATTATGGATTATCCGAGCTGTTCAAGACAAATAATTTCTTTATTGACAAAATTTTGTATTCGTTTGGTGGTGTTGGATATCGGTCGATAATCATTTTTAAGATCTTCATTTACTATAAATATAATAAAATTTTTCGAGAAGAATTAAGGTCTGTTGGAAAAAAAATCAAAAATGTTTATAAGATTTTTAGAAGTTGATTTTTTTTATATAACTAATTTAATAATAAAATTTTTTTATTCGATTTTTATAAATATTTTATTAAATTTAAACCCTCCGAATTAAAAAAAATTTTTTCATTAATTTAAAGAGCTTTCCCTAATATGTTCAGCATTTTATGTGTAAATAACAATACCAGATAGGATCGCCTTAAAAAAGAAGCTTTTCTTTTTTATTAAGATAGAAAAAATGGAAGAAGTTATTAACACTAGAAGCACCAAAATTTTTTAATACTAGAAGCACCAAAACGAGTCATATAAACGGAAATTATCAACTGAACTTTTGAAAAATTATTTATTATAAAATATAAATTAATAAGTAAAAAATACAAATTTAATCAAATTTAAGTATTTTGAAAAAAAAATACCTAAGACCCTTCACATTCCTTACAAACACACTCATTTTCTTTAGTACAAAAACCACACACTGCTTTTTTACATTTGGAACACACATTATTTGCTTTATAATTATTTCATAAACGAACCTGGCAAGATACTCGCTTAGGGGATAAATTTTCTTGATTATCCTGACTCAATACTCTTTTACGGGCCATATTCATGATTACAATTTATAAATTTAATTCAAAATTAATTAATTCAATGCAAAATTTTAAAACGAGTCATTTGACTCGTTTGGTGCTTCTAGTAGTGTGTGCTTGTTTATGCGCAAAAACATAGTCTTTGACATAATCTCTCATTAATTTTACAAAATTTAATGCTTTTTTATGCTGAAAAATAAATTTCGTGTTCATATCATATAAAATAATTTAGATATTAGTGATTAAAAATCGAAAAAGAGTCATTTTGACTCGTTGGTGCTTCTAGTGTTAATGGGGCAATATTAAACCGTCACTATTTTTATTAACATGTCTAAAAAAATATACATGCATACTTTAAATAATGATACTCGATCAGGCAATAGATAAAATAGTCAAATTAATTATTATTTATTTATTTGTTAACCAAAGCTGGCTTTCGAAAAAATTATGAGAAAAAATATGGAATGAAAATAAAAATTGGCAACTCACATATTCCTCTTGACCCAAATCCAACATTCCTTGGTATTAAGCTAGATCCTAAAATCAACTACAAAGAACATTTGAAAATTATCAATTCAAAACAAATTTCCAAAATAAACATAATCAGGAAAATTAAAAGTTTTAAATGGAGATCATCTTTTAAAATCAACAGAATTTTATACATGTCACTCATACGATCATTATTCGACTACTGTTTTATAATACTTCAGTCAGGCACTCAGAACATAAGAGCCGAAATGCAAAAAATGCAAAATCGAGTCTTGCGAATCATACAGTACTTTCCACTAAAGACAAGTATCAAAACAATCCACAAAGAGCTAAGAATCGACTTGATTGATGACAGAGCAAACAAGCTTTTTTCTAAATTTATCACCACAAGGCAAAGCCATGAAATAATAGCTCAGGAGATCCAGGACTTTCTGCTTCAAAACTCCTCCAGAAACAATTTAAAGTACAAAACACCCTTCGATTCAATCATTAACACGGAAAACTCTTAGCAAAAATTCTAGCGGATCTCTAGCGGCTATCGTCTCATTTGGTTGATCCTGTATTTGATCAGCTGGATTAGTTGTTGATTGATCGCTCGCTACTATTGACTGAGCGTGAGCTTCTTCCCTGTTCTCAACTGCGAAGCAAGAGTCCTCAGCGGGAAGTTGAATACCGACTGCCGGAGTCATTTCAGTGCTGGATTTAATCCGCTCATCAATATTGCTAAAATCGCCATAGTCTTCATCGTTGCAGTAGCGTTTGAAAAACGATGAATTTCTCACTACTGTGTGCGGTTTTGGGAATTCGCGTTCGGCAGTCACCATTGCGCCATTCATTTGAACCACTCGATAGAGATCCGGATCCCATGGCGAAACATTCTTAGCGGTCTGGAGACGCTTTCTCAACTGGATGCCGAGATTAGTAGTCAGCTATGTTAGTCGCGCCTGGTCTGTGGACTATGGTGAAGTCGAATTGACTTAGCCGGAGAGCCAATCGTTCGATACGGGCTAGTGGCTTAGATGAAGGATTGCTCAGTAACAACTGCACAGCTCGGTTGTCGGTTACTTGCGTGAATGTCTTGCCGAATAGATAGATCCAGAACCGTTCACAGCCCCATGCTGTAGCAAGAGCCTCTTTCTCGCACTGGCTATTTCGGCGCTCAACATCCGTTAATAGTCAAAATGCGCAGCCAACGATGACTCGCTCATTGCTATCGTCGGGATTGATCTGAGCAATGACGGCGCTGAGACCAACGGGACTAGCATCTACTATCAGCTCGGTCGACCAGTTCTTGTTGAAGAATGATGGGCCTTTCGAAGAGATAGCATCTTTAACTGCATTGAATGCGGCTTGTTCTTTTTCTGTCCATTGCCACTGCGAAGTCGAGCGTGTCAAATTCCACAGCGGTTCGGAGATGGTCATTAGATCTTTGATGAATCGAGCGCTGTACAGAGCTGAGCACAGAAAGCTCTTGAGTTCTTTGGCGTTCGTAGGCTCTGAAGCCTTTCTCATGGCGCGGCATCTATCCTCCGTCGGTGATATTCCTTCTGGCGTGAATCTCAGACCAAAAAAGTTGAGCCCCTTCCGGTAAAATTGACACTTGGACAGGCTGAGTGTAAGTCCATTCTCTTCTAAACGTTTCAACACTGCCATCAAGTTGTTATGGTATTCTCTTCTGGTTTTACCGAACACTAGAATGTCGTCTGTCATGTTTAATTGGCCAGGCAGATCTTCCAGCAGAACTCGTAGCCACTCAGTGAATGTCTCTGAGGCACAGGATATTCCCATATGTAGCCGTTTGTATCGAAACAGGCCTAGATGAGTCGTGATGGTGGTGAGGTTTCTAGACTCTTCAGCTAGGGGAAAATAATTGAATGCCTTGATTATGTCGAGCTTTGAGAACCTTTTGGCTTTATCCACCAGATGCACCAAGTCTTCGACCGTCTTTGTGGGATATCTTGTCCTTCGAATAGCTTTGTTCAGAGCTCTCGAGTCGCATGTAATCCGTATGTTGAATTGGTGCTGCTTTGATTGCTCTGATCCAGTTATTGGACTGGATAGACTACATTTGGCATTCGGAACTTGCTTCTCTTTCGGTACTATCACTAAATTTGATACCCATGGAGTTGGCCCACTCTTGCTGTCTACTCGCTCCAGGATACCTTGTTTAATTTGCCTGAGTATCTCCTCTTTGACCTGCTCTCGTAAGTGAAAAGGTACTGGACGTTGTGGCTGCCTAACCGGTCTCACCTTTGGATCAACATCCAGTTTCACTTCTGAGTTCATTGCACAGCCAAGTTCTCCGCTGAACAGTTTAGGAAATTTGGCTGCTATCTCCTCTGGTGCAGGATTTGTTTCGGTTGCTGGCTCTGACCGTTTAAGAGTGTTGATAGTTATCACGCTTTACTCTAGCGCTGTTTTACAGCCAACTAAGCACTCATGACTTCCTTTAACCAATCTGAAGTCGGAGTTTACAGATCGACCATTAAACTTGATAGTTGATTCAAACTGGCCTAAGACTTCGATCGGTTTCTCAGCAGTATAAGCGTCTGAGGATTCTGAGGCTGCAATATCGAACGAGGGAATATGGTATATTCACGTAAGATTACGTAAGCCTAAAAAATAATGTAAAATTACGTAATTTGGTCAATTCTGCATCTTTTATGAAAGCACTCTATTACTTTTATCTTATATTTTATCAAGTTTACTTATTTAACATAATGAAGGAATTCAATGAAAAATAGGAAAATTTTTTGGGCTTAATTTTTCTTTTGATTGGTTAAAAGAAAAGACGTTTTTTTGTGAAACTTTTATTTTTATTGGTTAAACAAAATAACAATATTTTACAAAAAAATAATGAAAAAAAATTAACATAATACAATTTTAATTTTGTTTACCTTTTTTAACATAAAAACGGAAAATAGTCTCGTTCGATAAAAAAAAGTTTTTACTTGTAAATCCTTTCCAAGTATTTTTAAAATCCTGTGAGTTTTTAACTTAATTTGAAATGATTTTTCATTAATTTCAAAAAAATCGCTTTTATTGATTAACCTTTCCTTAATTATCCTATAATGAAAAAGAAAATCTGTTGCGTCGCTATACCCTTTTGAAAATTATAAGTCTTTCTCATACAACTCATAAATTTTTATGTGAATTTTATTTCGTTTTTTTTTGTAAAATATTGTAATTTTGTTTAACCAATAAAAATAAAAGTTTCACAAAAAAACGTCTTTTCTTTTAACCAATCAAAAAAATATTTCAAACAAGAAAAATTTCCTTTTTTCTTCAATATGATCACAAAAAAAATTGAATAGCTATTCACATAGTATAATATTAAATAAAATTGTCAATTAATAAAAATATCTTGTGTAGACGTCTCAAAAAATAAGTTTGTTTAGTACAATTAGAAGCTTGTATTCACATGCACAATATATAGTTTTTTTCAATTATTAGTTGTTAGTTATTAGTTTAAGTTTAGTTTTCGTATATATTATTTAATTTTGTTATTGTTTTTGTTTTGGATTTGGACCTCGTGTCCCAATAAAGTTATTTAAAAAACCTTATTGCTTTGATCCGAAACCCTCGAGTCCAGAATAGGACTTGGGAAGTCTTACTGGATAAAGTAGAAACACCTTCCAAAGAAACAAGAAATGTTACACTTGCATTTTAATTTTTTCCACTTTAAATGTATCTTTTTGATCTATTAGCTATTTTTTTTTATCTTTATGTTGAATATATTAACATTAAGTATATCAGTTATTTAAATAATAATAATTTAAAAAATTTTATCTAGTAAATTCATCTTTTTAAATATATTAATATTTTCTGTTTTTTTTTTAGTTCAGCATGTAAAAATTAAAATTAATTTTGATTTCATTTTATTTTATGTTTTTTTATAAAAAAAAATGCGGTATAAAGATTTCTCAAAAAATTTATTCCGTTATTTTATCTTTTTTTAGAATTCAAAATTGCATTCTTAAAAAAGAAAAATGAATAAAATAATTTAATATAAAATGCTAATCGACTCTGGTATTACTTTTGAAATTCAGATATTTAAAATTTTTTATTTAAACCGAACTTTATAAATTTAGTTTATGACAAATGAATGAATAAAAAAAATTTATTTTTTATAATTTAAAAATATCAAAGGGATCTAATTTCTCTCATAGTTCCATAAAAAATTAAATTTTGTATCCAAAACTTTCCAGCTAAAAAAAATATTGTTTTTATTTTAAAACAGTTTAAATTTTTTTTTTTACTTGTTATCATGGTGAGTTTTATGTATTCTTACTTTTAACTCGGCACTATTCAATCGACCAAATGAAAGTACACGTATTGTACCGCTGTTATTTTGAGTCGAATCAACATAATCGATTTCATACAAAAATTGCACTGGTTCACCAAGAGTATCCATTCTATGACCATTGGAAAGTATTTTATTATCAATTATTTTTTTAATGCCAATTTGTTTTAATATTTTCAACCACTCATCCGCATCTGTAGGAAAAAAAATAAATGCGGGGTAAATTTAATAAAAGTTCCGTAAACCCTTGCGAAAATCTGCGTTAAAGTTAAATACAAAATTCCTAAAATTCTGAGGTATTTCCTTAAGTTATTTGAAAAACAAAAATCATACACTTAGTCTAATTTTCAGTTTTTAATTCAGGATTAAAAATCGAAAATTCATATGATTAATAATCAGAGCTGTTTAAAAGTCATAAAGTCAAGTCCAAGTCCAGGCTTTAAAATTTTTGAAGAAGAAATTTATGCTAAAATTGCAACAAAGAATTCTGATATATGGCAAATCTATTGAATTAGACAACCCAAGAGTATATAAATTTTTTGACATGAAGCCTGATCTAGCAAATTTAAAAAAAAAGTCGGGACTTGGACTTTTTTTGGGACTTTTAAACAACTCTGTTAATAATTACTTTTTGTTAAAAAATCAAAAATCTGAATTTTTGATGCAGCCTAAATACCTTAGTTTTGAAATATTGAAATTTCGATTCTTGTCCAAAAAACGATCAACTGTTTACAAAATGTGACCTTAAATTTTTTTCTACAATTTTTTATTTTTATTTTTTTTTAAATCTTTACGTCGCCTTTAAGGCGTTTAATGAAAATAAATTTAGGTCCAGTTTTTTTTATAAAACTTTAAAATTAATAAAAAGGTTTGAACGAATGTCGCTGAAAAAAGCTAGGGCGAGAAAGCTTTCAAAAGATGCTGAATACTATGTACCAGCCTCTATTCATAATTTTCCTTTTTAATTTATTCTTAAAATTTTGAAATAAGCTGCAAATAGATATATCATTTAATTTTAAGAATTTTTTATAATACTTTTCAATATCATATTTATAATATTTTTCAACTGGTTTTTCCTTGAAAGAAGAAAATGATTCCGGATATGAATTTAGATTCTAAATAATACTTTTTATCTTTTACAGTTTTTATTTGAATAATAGAGACCTCAGAAAAAAATGCAATAGAAATCTAGATAGACGGTAATAACTGAGAGAGTGAAGTAACAATGAATGGAACAGGAACAAATTGTACAATGATAATACAATTTTTGAAAATTTTATGAATTAAATCAAAGTCGTTTAAGGTGAAAACAAATTTAGTCAAAGTCTCTGTAGAAATTAAAACATAAGCTTTCAACTTAAGCAACTTTGAATTTGAAATAAAACTTTAAAAAAAATTATAAAAATTCTACCATTTGTTCATGTTCTATTGATTGTTTCTTCACTCCTCCAGTAATTACCGGGTCAGAATACAAAAAGTCATTTTTCATAAAATTTTAGAACACTTAAATTTTATCAAACTATTACAGAATTTTTTTTAGTCACAAGATTTTAAATATTTTTTTCATTTCCAGTCTGAGAAAAATTCTTAAAATAAAATAAAAATCATTGAAGTTTTTAGGAACTTTTTTTGGGTCTCTTATACCTCAATATCATTGATATTGAAAATTCAATATCACACTTGATATTGAAATTAATTGATTGATATTCAAATTTTATTTTAATATAATACCAAAATTAGTCAATTGAAAAAAAGATAAATCAAGTTTTAATTTTGATTTACACCGCCAATAATACTTGTCGCTAAAAATTGTTTTGATGTCCCATTTCATTTCTAAAGTACATTTATTGCAAAGAGGCGCTTTATTTTGAATTAAATTATTATCTTTAAGAAATTTAGCTATTTCGTCAATATTGTTAGAATTAATCAATTCTGTTCGAAAATTAACATCAAACATTTTTTGGTGTTTTTATTTCAAATCAGAATTTGTTGCATAAAAAATATTATATACATTTAGGTTCTAAAATTTCAAAGAATGATTTTTTTTTAAAATAGTTTGGACAATGTCCGAATGGCGTTTAGTCTTCATTTGAGCCCTCTTTTTTGGATGTAATAATATTAAAAAAGTGAACAAAAAATTTTTAAAATATAAAAATTTGCAAATTTAATTATCCAATCAATCTGCTTGATATTGAAATTTTTACCTTGATATTTAAACAAATATCAGTAAAGTGTTAATTTATTAATTGATATTGAAAATCACTGATATTGAGGTATAAAAGACCCTAATAAAAAAAAAAAAAAACCTTTTTTTTAATTTAGATGAAAATCAAGGATCTGAGATTATAATAAGAAATAAAAAAGGTAAAAAATGTAAGATTTGAAAAAAGAAAAAAAATAGTGTCAAGATTGTAGCTTTTTAAAATGTTTACCTGGTCTTTTTTTGATGACTTCAAAAGGATCATTATTGACTTTGATTTGACGATTTGAAAATCCCCATTCATCTAAATCGTAGACCAGACACAAGCTTTCCAATTCTGTCTTATCAACATTTATCAAAAAATCAGCACTTTTCAATTGACCCTCAACCCTCAATTTGGCCTTAAATTAAAAAGTTAAGTGTTTTAACTTTTCAATCTAATGAAAATAAATTACACAATAATTTGAATCGATATCATACGAATTGAAATATAAAAATGGTATGCATATTGGTGGACCAAGAGCCTTAATTTTTTCATTGTCTTTGAGGAGACAATCAATTCCTTTCAATATGTGTGGTTCTTTGGCAACACCGTCAAGAAATTTATTCGAATCTAAAAATTTTATATCTTTATAAATAGCAGATCTAAATTTGCCATCGGAAGCAGGGACCCAATTCTAAATTACCAGTCATCACTGCGGTCCAGGTCTAATACGTCTATTAGTCCCAGAAAGCACGGATCTGGAACTGAGACTAGTTCGAACCTTTCATTAATCAAATAATTATTTAAATAATTAAAATTTTCATAATCATTAATCATTTGACTTTTATTTTGAAAAATTTTAATAATCAAAATTTTTCTCATTTTCATAAAGAAACATTATTTCCTCAAATCTTTTTAGCAAAATTTTGTTTCTTCTGTCCCAGATCTGATAACCTGCGTCCGAGAGAGTATTTGAGTATTTGTAAATTAACATTTAGTTTTATTACTTTTTTTTCTTTTTTTATATATTTCATTTAAATACAAAACTATTATTTATTATGATTTGGATATAAATTAAAAGTAGTATTGTTGTTATGGTTTGTATATTTCACTCATATTATTTTACTAAATAATTTAAAAAGCGAATTCTTAGCTTTAAAAAAATTATCTTTTTGGGATTATTCAAAGTGAAATCAAGTGCTATTAAAAAAATTATTTTCTAACTAATAATATTAACATATACAGTGCTGCTATGATACGATGAATTCACAATATTTTACGTAAAATTACGTTAATTCACCAAATTTGACGATAAATTATGTGAAATGACAAATTCTAGAAAAACGTCATTTGACGTAAAATTTCGAAAATTAACGTTTTTTTACGTAATTTTTATTTAAATATGGTCAAACACAAAATTGCCAAAATTTTTGGAAAAAATCGAAAATTCCGTAAAAAAAAATTTTTTTTTTATTTTTTTCATTGAAAGTTTATAAAATCGAATTTTTTTTTTGACTAAAATTTACGTAAAATATTGTTATTTTCGGTTAAATAGAGTCAAAAATGGAAATTTTATTTACAACTTAGTAATTTTAACTAATAAAAAAACGCATATACACAATTAAATTAAAAAACCATATCAAAAAACGAAATTAATGATCTGACCAATCTCCGTTTCTCTCGATTACAACCTTTTTTAGGAAACGAGCTGAGAACAGCATGAAGGGAAATAAAACTTAAAGGCTAATGGGACTTAAACCCAAAAATTGACTCAAGACTTTTGTTTTTTTATTAGTTAAAAATTGCTAAGTTGTAAATAAAATTTCCATTTTTGACTTTATTTGACTTTTTTTAACCGAAAATGACAATATTTTACGCAAATTTTGGTCAAAAAAAAAATTCGATTTTAAAAACTTTCAATGAAAAAAAATAAAAAAAAAATTTTTTTTTACGGAATTTTCGATTTTTTCCAAAAATTTTGGCAATTCTGTGTTTGACCAAATTTGACTAAAAATTACGTAAAAAAACGTTAATTTTCGAAATTTTACGTCAAATGACGTTTTTCTAGAATTTGTCATTTCACATAATTTATCGTCAAATTTGGTGAATTAACGTAATTTTACGTAAAATATTGTGAATTCATCGTATCATGGCAGCACTGTATGGCAAGTTTTTTTTTTTATTTTACATTTTTAGAAATAATTGCGTAATTAAATTTCAAATTTTTACATGCTTAAGTATTGAGTTTAAATTAAACAACGTAATTTCAAAACTTCAAAAAAGTTAAATAGTAAAAAAAACTTGCCATATGTTGACTAAATAATTTTATATGTAAAAATTTGAAAAAGAAAATTTAAACAATTTAAATAAGATTCATCTTTATTAAATAAAGAAAATATATATTTTAAATAAAATTTAAGAATGCAAATTAGTGATTTTAGTTCTTGAAAATTTAAAACCGCCAACACAAGTCTTAGTCCCAGATCCGAACGCCAAAATTAGTCTAAGTGCAAGCCCGAGACGTCTAGCCCAGAGCTAGGCCCATTATTGGATTAATATACTAATTCTTGGTGACAAGAGAGTTTTAATTGGTATCAAAAATTATAAAAATAATTTAATAAACAAAAATATCCTATTCACTAATTACTAATTAATATTAAACAGATAAAATTATTTAAAAAAAATTTAATCATCTATTTTTGCTTTTCACAAGAACTTCTAAAATTTGAAATATTGGCTTCCTTCGATTTAATGCTTAAAATTTAGATGTCATTTAGCCACTCTTGGCTTATTGAATTCCTAAATTAATTTTTAATTCCTCTTAAGACAAAAAAGGCCGTTCTGAATTTGCATCTGAAATCAGAAAAGAAAGAAATATTAAACAAAAAAAAATTTATCCAAAAAACCTTGCTTATTTTTTCTGTTAATTTAATTTCTTTTCAAATTTTGGATTTTTTAAATAAATCTAAATTTTTTTTTTAAATATTTATCTTTAAATTCCTTAAAAATCTTAGAATCAGAGTTGGTCAAAAGTCAAACTTTAAAGTCAGAATCGTTAAAAGTCAAAGTCAAAGTCTGACTTTGACTTGAATTTAAAATAATTTCAAAGTCAAAGTCTGACTTTGACTTGAATATAAAATAATTTCAAAGTCAAAGTCTGATTTTGACTTGAATCCACTCAAGTCAACTAAATTATTTTCTAATTTTTAAATCTTCTTTAACTTAATTAAAAAAAATTATGAAAATGAATATTTATATATATTTAAGCTTAAGAAATGTTGCAAATATTGAAAAAAAATGTAAGACTTTTAGTCATTTTTAAAAATACACTAAATAAAAAGAAGCAAAATTAAATATTAAATGGCTTACTTTTTTCTTAAATTAATTTTTTTTTTTGAACAAGTTTTTATAAAAAGTTTTTAATAGTGACACTTAATTGAATTAGTTATATTTAAAAATTACTTTTTAAATTTTTTTTAATCTTTAACTAACTTTAAATAACTTTTTTTTAAAATTTTTGACACAAGTCAAGTGCAAGTCAGTACTTTGACTTGTTTCAAAAATTAGAAAATAATCAATTCAAAAATTTTACTAATTTTTAAAATAGAATTAAAATATATAAAAAAAATTATAAGTCTTGAATTTTTTATTCAGGAAAAATTAAAATTTAAAGTCAAAGTCCAGACTTGACTTTGACTTCATGACTTTGACTTTTGACCAGCTCTGCTTAGAATTGAATTGAATTGAATTGAATCGAATCAGAATTTTCAAAATTTAATTGAATTAAGATTCAAATTTGAATTTAAATGTAATTATTTTTCTGAGTTTAAATTAAAATTCAACTTTAAAAATTAAATTAAAATTCAACTTTAAAAATTAATTTAATTATTCAAAAGTTTAATCAAATGTTTTTTATTCACAACACTAACTAGTTGAACTAATCAAAGACACATTTGGTCCTGTTGCCTAATTTAGAGGCTATAGCATGAGAGTTTATAGGGAAAGCTTTCCTGACAAGTTAAGAAATTATTTTGCAGCTGATGTGACTGATAGACTTTTTTATTTTTAAACAGTGAGGTTTCACGCTGGAATAAGTTGTCTGAGAGAAAAGCTTTAAATAAGTTCAACATAAATGGCTGCAAAAATCAGTGATGGGCTCAGACATTCTACTTGCTAGAATGCGAAATTTGAAATATGCTACAAATTGAACAAAAATATTTTGATTTTTTTGAAAAATTTAAATTTAAATTAAAAATAAAAAAAAATTAAATTATTTTTTTGCACCTTTTTTGACTTATTAAATTTTTTCATGGTCATAAAAGACGAAAAATTAAACATTTCTAAAATTTAATTTGATAGATTTAAAATAGAAATAAAAAATTTAAGGTTAAAAAAGTGCAATTAAGGATCTTGCAGTATGCTGCAATTTTTTTGTGATTTTTTTTTTTAATTTCAATTTTTCCAAAATTGGACATTTTTTTTCCTGAATTTTAGAATGCCCAATTAATGTCAGGCTTTAGTGGACTTTTCTGAATTACTTAAATATGTTGAGGTGTCATTTGTGGTACTTAATTAATAGTTTAAACTATTATTTTCTTACCGTGCAATAAATTAGACGATTTAATTTGTTCGAGGGCATAATTTGAATTACTGTCAAATATTTTGACATCATCATAAAATTTCGACCATGTTTTACCCTTCTTAAATTTGAGATCCATAGAAATAGGTTTCCATTTTTGATTGATCTTTTGCCAATCGGATTCCAATTCAGCAAAAAAGTCTTTGTGGTTCGGGTCTCTGTGTAAACTCAAAAAGAACTAAAATTAAAAAAAATTTTCTTAATCAGATGCTGATTATTTTTTAAGTACTTTGATACGATCGGTTTTTTCCGATATGTTCGAAAGCAAAAAATCAGAATTTTGAATTTGAGAGCTTAGATTTTTTTGCGTGAAATTTGAAATCTGTTTGCTTAGAAGTGCTGTTTGTTCACAATTCAATTTAAAATGTATCAGCAAATTGTACTTGTTGGTTAGGTCTACATTCGGTTTTTGTTTATGCGTCCGAAAATAGCCGTAAAATGCAAGACCTGTCGCGAACAACGAGACTATGTATTTTTTAGTCATTTAATTCAAAATAGAATCTAAATAAAGTTCAAATTATGTACAAATTATTTTATTTATTTTAGACTCAAATTAAAAAAATGCTAATTTAACTTTAACTTAGAATTAAATTGGGCTCTATCTCAAAATAGCTACATTTAAAATAGCTATTATTAAAATATCCTATCTCCTATCTA